>JXSR01S026925.1:46896-69974 GCA_000969725.1 Ophiothrix spiculata | reverse complement strand
TGTAAAAGCTGTTTCGCTGAATTAGTCATTAAAATAATCATAAATGATTCTCCTGTCTTCAAAGATTACTCCCTCCTCTACATGTGACGCGCACGTTTGTTTTTCTTCTCAGTATGAAAGTAGGCTTTTTACGTTTAACGTAATTTACGTTGAAAATGATTTTCAAAAGTAGCAATTATATCATGTTTGGTACCAAATTAATTCTATGCGTTTCCTCTATCAATACATATGTCTATAGTTGCCATGCGAATCCTGGTTTTAAAGTTATAAGCATTTAAAAATGGGAAGTTAATTTTTGGACACCCTGTATAAGATCCTACCAACAGGCTACCCCCTATCACCCATGACTTTGATTTTTTGACTGACTGGGTTTGTTTTTGTTAGATATGGATACCTTCCAAATGATTTGGCACAAAGTTGCATACTTTTACAGTTATGGCAATTTGTTGAATTTTAGGATCCCAAATTTAATTCATTATGTAATAGTATAGGAAAGTGCATGTGTCCATATAGAGAAAGATGCAGTGACAAACTGTGCTTTTAGTTTGTCATAATTCATCATTTTAAACCATTTAACTTAAATCTATTTTTTAACTAAATCTCATTTAACAAGTGTCAATCATCAATCGTAAGGAATTGAAAAAAGATTTTTACCTTTTGGTCTTCTTCCTGGCAGTTTGGTGGGTTACTTTTAGTGAGAACACCCATGACAATATCCACGACTACCCTGATGTTATTCAAAGGATCTTGTCACGTACCTTTTGGTCTTCTTCCTGGCAGTTTGGTGGGTTACCTTTGGTAAGAACACCCATGACAATATCCACGACTACCCTGATGTTATTCAAAGGATCTTGACACATACCTTTTGGTCTTCTTCCTGGCAATTTGGTGGGTTACTTTTGGTGAGAACACCCATGACAATATCCACGACTACCCTGATGTTATTCAACGGATCTTGGCACGTACCTTTTGGTCTTCTTCCTGGCAGTTTGGTGGGTTACTTTTGGTAAGAAAACCCATGACAATATCCACGACTACCCTGATGTTATTCAATGGATCTTGCCACGTACCTTTTGGTCTTCTTCCTGGCAGTTTGGTGGGTTACTTTTAGTGAGAACACCCATGACAATATCCACGACTACCCTGATGTTATTCAACGGATCTTGACAATGAAGCAACATAATAGCATGCAGAATGGGAGTCTTGGTACCGTAGTCCGCAATCTTGATGAGACGCAGGAGCATGGTCACAAAGGCTGTCACCGTCCATGGTTTAGGAAATGTCTAGAGGGATAGAAAATGTTAACAATCATATAGAGGGATCACAATTTTATCAAAAAAGTTCTGGATGTAAACAGAATACCTGGATGTCTGTTCTTGGTTATAGCACTTGCTTGAATGATAGACACAATGTAAAGGTTGAGTGTCAGGTTTGGTCACTTGCATTTACATGTTTTAAAGAAGTAGTTAAACTGTCTTGCCTAAGTTGAAATATCAGGCCCTTTTATTACTTATAAATTATAATTTACAAATTAGAAAATAAAAATTTGTCTTGTAAAGCTTGATTAGAGCCACTTCAACACTCAACCACCAGCTGACCGCCTAGAACCGGCAGTTCTGAGCGATTGCCATTGTTCAGAACAATAGGAACTGGTCAGAACCAGAGGTTCTGGGCGGTTCGGTTGCCATACATGTTCAGAATAGGAACCGGTCAGAACCAGAGGTTCTGGGCGGTTCGGTTGCCATACATGTTCAGAATAGGAACCGGTCAGAACCAGAGGTTCTGGGCGGTTCGGTTGCAATACATGTTCAGAATAGGAACCGGTCAGAACCAAAGGTTCTGGGTGGTTCGGTTGCCATACATGTTCAGAATAGGAACCGGTCAGAACCAAAGGTTCTGGGCGGTTCGGTTGCCATACATGTTCAGAATAGGAACCGGTCAGAACCAAAGGTTATGGGTGGTTCGGTTGCCATACATGTTCAGAATAGGAACCGGTCAGAACCAAAGGTTATGGGCGGTCAACTATCGGTTGAGTGTTGAAGTGCTCCCTTACTTGAAAGTTCAATGCTTTGATGAACAAATCAACTTGATTGCAAAGTAAATCATATAGTTTCAACTCAATAAAACAAAGCAAATCATAATAAGGGACATAAAGCTTCAAACCTCTACCTCAAGCTTATTCAATAGACTGACCATTTCTGCATAGTTGAATGGAAATCCTATTACTTTTTAATAATAATAATAATATCCGGCATTTATATGCACGCTACCACCGAAGTACCATAGCGCTTGACATTATTACGCTGTTATTAGAAAAAATCGTCACAACCATTTCACCTCAACTAGATAGCAATCTTAAGACGCAGACCTATTGGAATTTAGATTGTAATATTCCCCTAACAGCCCCCCAATGCGCTTGGGTCGACGAACCAATCAAGATTAAATGTCTTGCCCAAGGACATTACTCGTTGGCTAAAGCGGGGCTCGAACTCGCGACCTCACGATTCGGAGTCCTGCGCTATTCCAATAGACCACACGAGCTCCCAATCAAATTAACCAAATGGAACAGCTACTTAACTGGAGGTTGGGTCTAAAGAGATTTGCCAAAGAAGTGACTGCATAATAGAGTATGTTGAATAAGGAATAAATCCAAACTATATACTGAAAAAGCAGAAATATTCACAGAGTTGAAATTTGACATCTTCCACAAGCTTCAGCTGACTTTTCAGCACCAACAGATATTTATAAGTAATGCTATATGCCTGCTGCAGATACTAAGATTGTAGTATCAATAGACTCACCAGGTATACACTGTATGCAGCGCTCCAAGAAGGAGCATTTGCACAGGGGACCAACAGCTTAACGTGACTATCCGAACCACGGAACAATTAGAGTAAAGTTTCTTGCCCAAGGAAACAAGAAGACATAAACCGCCTGGCCCGGGGCTCGAACCCAAAACCTCTGTATTACGAGACCCGTGCTCTAACCGCTCGGCCACGCTCCCCTCTAGGTTAGTCAGTCAGAAGAATTTTTATGCCAGTAGTAGTGGCATTGCTGTAAACATTGAAAAATTAAGTACAGATAGGAGACAGGTCTGCTTGAACTCCAAATACGTGTAAGTAATGATAATGCGCCAGCTTGCGTCGAAGGCGTCACGACTGGACTGACACCGAGCTCTAATTGGGCGCTACAATTAATGGACTACAATGCAGTAAGCATCTTGCATATTTTTGCCAAATTTTGCTTTCTCAAGGAATAACACTTGACTACCTCGATAGCCACATTCTCAGTCAATTTCCGATAAGTTGTCTGAGTACGCTTATAGGTATTTTTGTCTCCGATGTTAGTGACAATATGTCTATGGCAAATTACATGCTCAAAAATACATTTTCAGTTAAAAAAAAAATGTTTTTTTTTATTTCTTATTATGACATCACTTCTATAGCAAATCCCATAGTTATGAAGGAGGAATGTAGTTAGATGGTCAAAATTGATTTCTAAAAAATAAATATTAGGTTGAGAATAACAAACTTTGAGGCTATTCACTTATAGGCAAAGACCCTACACCAAATAAAAAGTATTACCGTACTGACTCGAGTAATGTCCCACCTTTTTTGAACGTGAATTTTGAGCAAAGTATGGGGCTGGGACTTTACGCGAGGACGCATGAGAGAGACTGAACTAACCGGTCGATCTACCGAGGTAAACAATGCCAGTGAATTGTCCGAGCTAGAGGGATCAAATCATGCTATTCGTTGTAACGTTTTGAATAACACATTTCAGGATTCAGTTCAGTAAATATTCTTTAAAATTATCCCGATGAGTTTTTTCAATAAACACTTACAGGAACATAACAATCAAGGTTTAATATGGTGAAATTACTATTGCACATTCGATCGTGAATTCGCCATTTTGTAATAGTAACAATCGCGATTGCGCATGTCCATAGCGCATGCTCATATTTATTTTTACCGTTATATGAACAAAAACATCGCCCTCTGTTGACGATTAGAACACAGACAACAGTGAAAAGGTGTATATTCATCCGCGATCAGCCGTGATATGCCGATAAATTATAAGACATTTTGGATAAAATGTACCCATTTCTATCGTAATTAAGATGAGTTTGCGGTTATTTTTTAATGCAGAATTTGATATTATGATAACTTTTGCAGGTAATTCAGCAA
Organism: Ophiothrix spiculata; assembly: GCA_000969725.1. Classification (NCBI taxonomy): domain Eukaryota; kingdom Metazoa; phylum Echinodermata; class Ophiuroidea; order Amphilepidida; family Ophiotrichidae; genus Ophiothrix; species Ophiothrix spiculata. The sequence goes on along the minus strand of JXSR01S026925.1, from coordinate 65,787 downwards.
ATTATGGCCACAAATAAATGGTATTGGGATATTTTGGTAATGATTATTTGACGACTCCTAAAGAATACCAATTTTACGCGCGTGTACGTTAATTTTCTGAAATTTTTTGTAAATATACAGGTGGTACATTGCCCGAAGATGGTATTTTACTAGAGTCAGTACGGTATTACAAATCAAAGGTAACATCTTTGACTTAAAACTGAAAAAAATATTCACAGGAAAGATCAACATGCAACACGAAAAGAATGAGTGTTCAAATTCATAAACTAGCAGTAAACATTAGATTGGAATCAATCAAACTGAAACTTTCTTTTAGTATCACTATTATACTCTATAAACCTCGGAAGAATGCAACAAGTAATCAGACTCATTGTTATAATTCGAAAAATACAGTCGGACTAATTTATTTCCCTGCGTGGTCATATTGGCTTATGTGCATTAATCTGCTGCTTAATGTATACTTCAAGATACATTTCATGTTGGTTGCTGCAGCACTTTGTCAGGTTCTCATGTGACACATTGGAGTGGTCATGTAAACTATGAAATTATGTGACTGTCCATAAACCTCCAGTGAAGTCGACCCAGGTCAAGTTATGTAGGTTCCAGTATTTAATTGTGACCCATCATATCGAAAGATACCTTAAGGGTCCCAAAATTAAAATTGATTTTTTGGTCTCATCTGAAAGATTATATTTTAAGCTTGAAAATGACACCTTCCTTTTGCTTATTGGATGTTCAATTACAAAGTTACATCCAAATTGGTAAAAAAGGTATCGGGCTGATTCCGAAAACTAAAATTCTGTGAAAATCAAGTTTAAAGTTTCTGTACTGGTTCAACGTGAATGGAGAAAGGATTTTTATCTCGGTTTTTAAAACATTTGTCTTATGTTTTGTGTGTTGGAACCTGATTAATATAATAGAATGCACTTCAAAGGTAACGTTTCTGATGAAATTAGAAATTCGACCTTGGACGTGATTTTTGAGTATGCTCAGCTTCAATGGTCTGTATCTCGTAATTTACTATGCCGGTATTAAGGTACCTTTCGATATGACAGGTCACAATTGATCCCAATCTGACATCAACACATAAACATGTAGAACAAAGGAGGAACTGAACTTGATTAGTTTTTCTTTCTTTTCCCAAAGTAGAGTATTCAGGGTACAACAGTAAAATTAATTCAGTACAACTAATATGTTAAATTGAACACAAACAAAGTATAGCAATGTTGCAAAATTCAAACAGGGACAAATTATGGAAACTTTACAAGGAAAACAAAACAGATAGCATCTAGGAAAGGACGTTAATTGAGACAAATATTGAATCTGGTTATATTGTAATTTAAAATTTTGAGTTGGGAAAAGTAAAACAAATCATGAGTTCGAATGCAGGAAAATGAAAAAGAAGATATCAGGACCTTCCCATCATGCCTTGCTTCCAATGGAATTTTTGATACGGGTTGTAATGAGACGGTTTAGTGATGAAACATCTAGAGTATTACACTTGATGCAATGTAATATCCAATGAGTATTGAGAAGGTGATCAATATCAAAGAAACTAGTGTCCCAAGTAAATGAATGCCATACAACACACACTGTAGTACTACCAAAACACCAGTTCTAAAATCAAATCCATGCTGAAAAATCACATAAACCAGGTCCATAATATTGCTTCCAAGATGATCAGTAGGTGGAGAACATCTTTACAAACATTCCCATAGCAATTTTAATAGAGGGTATGCACGATACGCACCATACACACAACCGTTCTTGCCGCCACCTTGGTGGGGTCGGAGTAATTTGTAATGTAAACAAGATATCAAAATCGACTGTAACTTGTGATTGGCTTCAAATCATGATTTGAAAATTAAACTAAATAAATGTAATGTATATTCTTGTCATCATCAGTTGTGATCTGGTATCGTGATACTGCTTAAAGATTATAATATGACGGGACTTTTTGTTTGCCTACCCATGAAAATGGTGTTGTGAGTACGATGACGTCACATGCAAACCCTCTATACTGGATGCGGCATAAATATAACAAAAATAGACAAGATTGGGGAGAGCATCCTCAGTGTGGCTGCAACTCATGACTAGCACCTTAATTAATTAACAGACCTTGTCCCAATTTTGCTTTTCAGACATGTTTCATCACTAAAACCTGTACAAAAAAATTCCACTGGAAGCCAGGCATGATGGGAAGGTCCTGATATCTTCTTTTGGAGATTGGTATCATAAAAAAGCATAACAGAGAACTGGGTAAGGTTGAAATTAACAAAACAAAAGACTTAATACTTCACCTTTTCAAACTTGGCCTATGTATCAAATAAGATATTCAAAAGCATTAATAAATCAACAATTTATATGTATCAAAAACAGTCAAAAATATTCAAAAGCATGAATACATGGACAATGCAAGAAATCAGATGCAAGCACACGTCAGGAGGTGAACAAAATTACGATTGCAGAATCCTAAAGAAATATTTTGTGACAAACAGAAATTGATAACTCAACTTTTAACATTTTAGCTGCAACTGCACAAGACAGTTGAAATGATTGTACTGTTTCCACCACATCACATTGGGACAATAATTATAAAAGAGTTCTGCGGCACCACTACCATTCTGAATGGCCTCGCTTTTCCAAAATCAAATCTCCTAAATTCAGAAAATTTTTCAAAAACAGACATCTTGACAACCTTACCTTGTTTGATGCATTGGGGAAGTACTCCTCAAACCATGGATAACCTTTGAACTGAGTGATAAACTTTGGTAGTGGTGTGGGTGGTCTTGGTGGTGATGGCGTAGGTGGGGGTGGTGGTGTGGGCGTCTTCTTCTTTGGTGTTGATGGCCTCTCCTCACGTTTTGGAAATTTAATGATCTTTGAAAAGAAAGTGAATAAATAAACAAATTATGATGTTTACTTTTCCAAAGCAATAATAGTAAAGATTGTATTCTTCTAGTTGTTGTATAATTGTTACTATTCATCAATTCATATTTTTTGATTGTTCGACAAGAATAGTAGAAGATTTCAAGAGAACTTCAGCTTCAACCAGTTGTATGTGTAACAGATGAGATAGCTTTTTCATCATCCTCAAAGACCTCATCACACTTGTTTAGGAGTGTGTGAAACTAGAAACCAGTGCGCAAGTAATAAAAAGTTTCAAAATCTACTTCAGAAGTCTTGACGTACACAAATTTAGAACAGAGCTTCTTCGACGGGTTGTGGTGTAATGAGAGGGATTGCTCATTCTCATCATTAAAGGGGCATTGGACAATATTTTGACATTTTATTTGAGGTTGATTTACACTTAATCTGTTAGAAAATAACAGTTAATTACCAAATATTGCTAACAGTGGGAACAGTATGATCAAAACCTTCATAAAAGTCAAAAATAATAATTTTATTTTTTTTCTTGATTTTAGGTATGAGGCTATACTTTAAACATATGTATTGATGCTATATATCAAGAAAAATACAAAGATTTATTTGTAAAACATTCCTTTCACATGATAGATTGAAGATAAATCAAAAGAAATTTGAAGTTTGCATTAGATCTCCTGATTAAAGGCCAATTTTAAACATTCCATTAATTATAGGGAGCAGTATTTATCGTTGTCGACAACGATAATTAGAAACAAAAGAATATCTAAATATTTAGATATATAGGGTCTGAATTTGACAATGAAATTGTGCATGCTGTCATTATTATCGGTAATACTTCAAATGATGCAAAAATCTCAAAATGCTTTGGGAAAGTTAAGGGATGGCGGTGACCTTGTCCAATGCCCCTTTAAGGATTTGATATCTCCTTTATTCAGAAGTAAATAAAATACAGGACACTATCATGAACCAGAAATAATGTTCCTACCTTATTTACAAGTTCTGGCTGTTTCTTCTCAACTTTAACTTGTTCAGATGGTGTTTCAACCGGTCTAGGTGTGGCAGGGGGCGTTTCTTCTCCATCATCCTCAGGGATCTCTTGATGCAAAACCTCTTTGCTGATGTCGATATCAAGTTGGTCTAAGAACCGCTTGCCCTTATACTGAGGATCTGGGCTTTCTGATGGTGTTGTATCAAGCCCAGACTAAGCAGACAATCAGGGAATGAATAAATTAAAAAAACACGTGTCATCTTCTTGAAAGATTGATGGCTCTTAGCCTTAAAAGACCAAGTTTATGTCAAGTTTTATAATATTCAACACTTTATCCCAATTTCTAACAAATCAAAGCATAACTAAAACATTCTAAATGATATATAACTTAGAAATAAACACTTAACTACACCAACCAACAAAATACAACAAAGCTAATCAGCCAAAACTTAAAAAGACAAAAAAAATTAACAAAAGCAGATTAAAACTCTTAAGTGGTCAAGGATGTGGGATCGATATGTACCCAACATTTGGTTTTTGCACATCCCTTATGGTAATTTTCCATCGCCCTTCCATGTAATTGTCAAACATTACAATACGCTTCACTTGGTGGCAAAAACATTTAAATCGACCCTCCCATCCTTGTGCTAATTGTATACCATAAATAAGCATTTTGAAGGGTGCTTTTCAAATTTGTTTTGCCCATAATATTGTAACCAAAAAGTTTCTTAAAATTTTATCTGTACTTACTTTCTGCATATTTGAGTCAAAATTTATTGACAAAATTCCATTGGAAAGTAAGTTTTTGATTTCCCCCCTCCCTCCAAAACATAACAAATTGGTTTTGACCGCTATTTCAACGATTTGTCTGATATTTGAAACTCTTTCTTGGTTTGGGCTCATTTGAGTTATTTGATCGATTACATCAAGTTTTGATATGAAATTCTTCACAAAAACCGATTTCTGGTCGATATGGACCCCTTCCCCCCTCCCCTTGACCACCAACGGTGTGCAAGAGCTTGACCACTTAGGTGTTAATGCTTTAAGACTTTCATTTCTAAACATATCAAATCTACATAATAAATTTTAACATTAACACCACTAAATCATTTTAACTCTAAATAACAAAAAACAATGATTAGAAATCTACATTAATATACCCCATGACAAAAAACTTAACACAAATTTCTCATATATACAGTACCAAACCTTTGACAAGTGTTGATTAATAATTGACGGACTCAAAATAAAATTAGTATCTCGTCTACACAAAATTACTTATGCAAATTTCTTATTCTACATAAGTATCAAATACATACATACATATCAAGCTAATTTAATGTGCTATTTCATTAAGATCACGGCTGCCTATGCAGATATCACAATCAAATCACGTCTCCACAATGGCTATTCAAAGGGCCAATATAAGTTAGATTGCGAGTGTCTGGATGTTACCGGGACAACAATCAGGCTAGATCAATAACCTGTCCATCATGAGAAACTTCAATGCTCCGATTAAAATTTTATGGCAGTTGTCACGATGCATTTTGATCCTTCTTTATACTTCTCCAATGTTAATGTCTTCACAAATACATCACAAGTCCATTGCTGATGCTCTCAAGACAGGGTTCATAGTGTCTTGACCAAAGAGACTTTCAAAGACTTTAAGTCATATTTTCAAAGACTTATAATTGATTTTTGCACAGACTTTATATCACGTTTATTGAAATAATTTATTCCGATTTCTGACCTTTTTGACACTTGGAATTCGGAATAGTTGGCAGGTTAAATGCTGCTCTGACAATTATTCAACATACTTTTTAATTTTAAGACTTTTCAAAGACTTCATGCAAAATTTTAAGACTTTTCAACGATTTTAATGACTAAAATCGCATTAAATACTTTTCAAGGATTTCAATGACTGCTATGAACCCTGCAGGATGCCGGTCCAACGTCGCAGCGTTGGTTTGGAAAACCTTTTGCGACTTTCTTCCGAAGCATCAATGTATCTTCAATACATTACAAAAAAATTTGGAGAGCATTACCATTGTTTTCTAATTTGTTTCACATTGTTGAAGCTTTCAAGATGCACCCGCGATGCATTGCCAATGCATCGGCCATGAATCAGCGATGCATCGGGAGTCCATTGCCAATGCATCAGGAACATAGTGGGCCCAGGTCTTTAGGACGGTATTTTCACAAAGTGGTGGACTTACAGCACAGACATACACACTCACAGTTTGTTCTCATTATCATATCACTTAATTACACACAAGTCTCAATTCCAAATCTTAACAAATACAGGCGATTTATAGTGCACTATGCCTCACTAATTTGTAATTTTACTAACCATAATTTATCAAGTTAAATTTGTGACTAGCTTAACACAAAATTAATATTTTCATATATAGATTTAAGTATTTACGTAGAAATCATTCTAAGGATAACAAATAATACATTCTATACCCTAAAGACCTAGAAATATGTAACTTAATTACAATAAATACAATGATATTTACCTTTTCTGGAGGATAGAGTAACCCTGGATCATTTTTGTTTGCGTCCTGTTGATTTTATGATCAAAAATGACTTATTTTGGAAAATGATTAATCACTGTGAGATCGTTAGTTTCACTCTCATTGTCAGATCATGCAAACGTGTTAGAATTATCAGTAGGGGTTGGTGAAATCATGCAGTTTATATTCTCGTAATAGATTTCAGTATAATTGGCAACATTAGCCATGCTTGTTTAATTAAAAGCACTACAAGTCGAGAAATAAATTCATCTGTGCTCATAAAATTGTGAGGTGGTTAAAAATCACACCTAGTATTGGTAGTTATATTTGTCTTAGGTGCAATTGCAGTGAACTTCTCCTAGAATATGTGAATTGGCAACATGTTTACTAAAGTATCATATCACACCTGATATACTCTCAATTTATTTGTAAATAAGTTTTCTTATTCGTAGTTCCTACCAATAATATATACAAAAGAAATTCACAACCACACATGTACACACATCCCCACACACACAACAGTCCAACAAGTATAATACATTGATTATAATACATCGACCCTCAATAAGAAAGGTGGCCTACGCTACAGTTTATCTCACATGTGGGACCAAGCACTTCGTGACGTCACAATCCGTCTGTCACATAATCAATTCCAGGAATCACAATGCCTGTTGAAGACCATTGGTAATGGTGGCAACTCCGCACAATTGCAAAGAAAGCTCAAGTTTTAGATTTATTTACTTCACATAAGTATAATACATAGTTGCTTAAACTTATACAGCTTCTCGCATGTACCACACAACCGTATCTCAAACCCAAACATCCTGAAACGTGAAAATGCAACTACCACTCGGAGAAAAACAACCCTCTTGCATACACTCTACAACCACTAATATCCCATCAGTCCAAACATGTTATCATACACAGACATTCACAAGATACCGTGTTCTAGATCAGTGTCTCGTGTTCTAAATCAGTGTCTGACACTCCAAGCATGCAAATAGCTTGATTAATGTAGAATAATTAAGGTTAAAGGAAAACACTTGATTTTTTCATTTATGACGCATTTCTTTAAACTGAACATAACTTGAAGATTGTAAAGCTTTTGTAATGTTTACACATCATAAATCCTAACCACTCAAAGATTTATAGGCCAAACAATTATAATTTATTGGACAGTGTAAACAAAAATCCAGAGTACAGGGCCCTATTGTGTATAAATGCAACTCCTACCATGGATTGTTGTTTCAATTATCCAATAAATATTTTTTACCTATAAAAGCAATCAAGTGTTTTCCACTTTGAGCTAAATGTTAGAGGCTAATCACAGCAAATAGAGCATATTAGTGTACAGGTGCAATAATGTAAAACTGTGCTGATGCATATAAATAACAATTCATGTCTACGAGAGGATTTCAGCCAATGAAGCAAAATCATCCATGGTCTTGATCCCTCGCTACTGTTTTAAACACCATTGATGATGCCTTAAATTCAGTTTCAAGCTGATGAACCTGCATCATCGAAAAATATCATGAAAACATGGCTTAAAGGAACTAGCCTAGATCCCACTTAGAATTAAAAACTAATGGAAATGCTCTAAATAAAGCTTAAAAGTTTAATAATATCCAAAAAAAGTGCAAAAATTTACACAGAAATTGCTCAAATTGAGAAAAAAATATGTAGGTAAAAATAAGTGGGAAGAATATAGGCCAGTCCCTTAAATTTTGAAACAATATATTTTTATGCCGTTCCATCCCATCATCAAGCACAAACATGCCAAGCATAATTAAACAGTATCCATTATGACAGAGTGACAGAGCAATCCAAACAAAATTTCTTGATATAATGTCACAAAGTCACAAAACATCTTTAAATACTCATAAACTCTGATGGCACATGAATATTCAAAATATATTAGAGTTATTGAGTAATGTAATGTCTGTCTGCAGATACATACACTGTACAAAAGCACTTATTTGGAACTGGCATTCATTTTACTACTTGCTTTGATACTTTTTTGTCCAAAACAAGTGCAAAATCAATGTCAATCCCACTGTTGGTTGAGGTGGACATTTATTCATTTTAACCAAAAATTCTATTTTTTTTTCCACAGAAAGTTATAAAAAAAGGGGAACAAGTAACTAACTGAAATATGCTTCATAATAAAGTTTAAAAACCCGTTCTCAAAGTTTTATTCCATTTTGATTGAAATTTTGTTAATTTTGAGCTCATTTACTAGTATTTTTGTAAATTCAGATATGCGCAAAAATGAGGGCGCTATACATATTTCAAATTAATTATATTTGATTATCGATTATGTTGTTTGATCGGTGAAGATTTTGGCTAAAAATGATAAACAAAATTTTCTTGATATCAGATGTTTCATTTGCATATCTTATTTCAGTAGTACATACCAGCATATCCCTCAAAAATGAGTTTTTATGAATAGCGCCATCTATTTTGACACTTATAAATAAAATGTCCCTATTTCTATTGGGTTCAACAACAGTGATCAATAATAAAACGAGTGCCAGTTCCAAAATGAGTGCTTATTACTTTACAGCAGTGAACCATTATAACTCTAAAGCAGTGATAATGGTTCCAGGATGCAAGCATACCGCACCATGGCAAGTTATCTCAACCTAATCTATCCAAAAAATTTAGCCTATAGTATTAAGTGACTGATTGTCATTGGCTGAAACACTTTACTTTAGAAATGAATCGCTGTAATGTGTGCAACTTTATCAACATGAAATACATGCCAACAAAATTACATTGAGGCACAAACCACAAAATCCATGCCGTGTGACATTTTTAAAGTTTTGACCACAAGATTTCAATATGGGAATTAATGTCAACAACTTCTTTCTCTGCTTGAATGAGATTTTAAGAAGCCATAAGAAGAGTTCAAAAGTTATGACAAAATGTCAAAAACTTATCATTTACTAGACTTCAAATATAATATTTTATTTTTTGCAAACTTAAAAATCTGATGAAATTTTAAAAAGGTTGACAAAATGTCCTGAAAAGGAGCACCTCTGGATTCTAAGGGCGTGATCACACATAATTTGGTCATGACTTTATTCTTGCTCGTGAGCGGCTCTAGAGCGAGACAACTTTACTTTGCGTTCACACTGGGACACAACTTGCGCGTTAAAACTAGTGGCGCATCACTTTTGGTCATGAGCGGGACACTTTCTAAAATTACGTTCACACTGAGAATTTGGTCATGAGTGGCTCACGAGCGAGAATATAGTCATGACTAAATTTCTCAGTGTGAACACGTCCTAAATGTATCATTAAAATGATAATCATGCTACACCAATGTGATGTGATAATTAAAAACCAGTTGATAAAATTGCACACATCAAAAGAAATCTCAGGGATGCTTCAAAACTCACCCGGCAGCTTACCACTTGGAACAGGTGGTTCCCATTGTTTTGAACAATAGCAACTGACAAGAACAAGCATTTCTGGGCAGTTAACAGCCGGTTAAGTTTCGAAGTGCACCCTTGTCATAAATTAAAGATCATAAAGTTAAGTCTTTCCGCCTCCATCCACGGTGCTGCTTGACCCCCACGAACATGGGTTTACATTTTTTTAAATGAATTAAAAATGAAAATGAGAGTTGTTTCTTTTTCAGATAAAATTTACATGTCTTGATGAACAAATCTCTGTCATGACCGAATCCCTTGTTGGTGGAAGTCAGCAGCTGGTGGTTTGGGGTCAACCCTAATGGTTAATTCAGACTGCCCATCGATGCGCAGTCTTTTACACGCACTATTCCTTATGCGTTGTGAGTGTAAAGACTGCGCGTCGATGGGCATCGATCGACGCATATTGACAAGACTCTGAATAAACCATTACATGGGCTCTATACACACAGATGCTTGAGCTAAACCCTATAAAATCCAAGATATGTTCTTATTGACTTAATAATAAAAATATTATTGACCAGGGGCCATTTACTTGACATTTGTGATATACGGTCATTATTTAGCATTAGATGGGAAGATCTAACATCTGTGTGGAGAGCTATACAATGATTTTAAGAAGTATAAACAGAATAATAATGTGTGACCATCCATCAGAAACCTCCAGCAAAGTTGGAATTTTTCATTTTGATTTGTAGTACAAAATAGACAAGAGTTGTATCCCAACCAAATCGTTACTTTTGCAAATTTGAAATGTTCAACCCTTTCTTTAACTCCCAAAATATCTGAAAACTAGCATTTTCTCGGTGCAGTCAAAAAGAAAATGTACAAAATGAAAAATCAATGCATGTTTTCTCAGTTTTACATAATTATTCTGACATGACATTCTACAAAAAAATAATAACTCAGTTTTATATGAAGTGTTATATAATTTGAAACAAGTATCAATTGTGACCCGTCATATCGAAAGGTACCTTAAGGGTCCCAAAATCAAAATTGACTTTTTGGTCTCATCTGAAAGCATAGATTTTAAGCTTTAAAATGACACCTTGCTTTTGGTTATTGGTTGTTCAGTTGCGAAGTTACATCCAAATTGGTAAAAGGTATTGGGCTGATTCGGGAAACTATAGTTCTGAGAAAATTTAGTTTAAAGTTTTTGTACTTTATTTTATTTTATTTTATTTGCGACATATTTAAAGAGGGTAGCCTCAATCAGTGGACCAGCACTGCTTTTCATAAGGGCCCTCTAAAACTTAGTAAAGCTTGAATGGAGAGAGGATTTTTATGTTGGTTTTTAATACATTTTTCTTATGTTTCGGATGTTAGAACCTGATTAATATGATAGAATACACTTCAAAGATAACCTTTCTGATGAAATTAGAAATTCGACCTTGGACGTGATTTTTGACTATGCTAAGCTTCAATGGCCCGTATCTCGTAATTATGCCGACCTTAAGGTACCTTACCTTTTTGACTATGCTAAGCTTCAATGGCCCGTATCTCGTAATTATGCCGACCTTAAGGTACCTTTCGATATGACGGGTCACAATTTACTGAAGATGTGTTCTTTTTGGATCTACAATTGAACAAATTTGACCAACTTTACTGAAACTTCATGGCGGATGGTCATATATGGTTTCTAGCAAGCAAATTTAATGCTATAGCTTTTCAAAATGAATCAATGACTTGCATTTCTGTAGTTATTCAATAATATTGTTGCTTTTAGAGTCTCTTATATTGCTTGTTTTATACTACCAAAGTTATCATCATGGTATCAAATATAAAACTTGTTTTTTGTTTTTTTTGCATTCTTGTTATCTGATAGGAGTGGGCAGTGCCACCTCATACCCTCCGTCTAAGCTTGTACTGGTGTTTTAAAGTATGAAACACGCATGAGGTTATAAGCTAAGCTCTTGATCTCATTGTAGCTGTAGTGGATGCAAGGGGGACCTCATCACTATTTATTTATCCTAGTTGAATATACAGCAGTAGAACCAAAACAGAGACTCTTAAAACCCACAGTATTAATTCAACTAATAAGAGTTTGGCATGTGAAGCATCATTCAAATGTGGCATACAATGTGTTTTAGATCAATTGTGTTTGGCTTTTTTAGTCTGAACTGCAAAGCTCAAAGTTCTTTAAGGTTACGAGCGCTATTTTGGACAATTTCAAATTAAAATTGCTCCTCTGTAATTTTCCAGAATAGCTACTATAGTACCTTTTTTCATTTGTGGGTGAACAAGACCAAGGCACTGTACATTTTCTATAATGGTTCATATCTGTTAAAAAGTCTGCATCTCTTGCAGCAACAGGTCCTTTAAGATGGTGGGACTTGCTTGTATTTTAAGGAGGCACTTAATAAGTGGTGTGCATGGATGTGAAAATTTAAAGCTAACTGTCTTGGCCCCTGTCTATTTTGAGCTGTGCATGAATACAAATATACATTCAATGTCATTGTCTGAACCACACCTCAGATGCCAAAGTCTGTGTTCACCTGCATATCAAATGGTAACTAAAGGGCACTTTCACAAAAGAGAAATGGTGAGCCTGTCATGCATGATGGAAGAGAGATGGCAAGTTGCTGCTCGGTAATGCAGGAGCACAAACAAAGATACTGATATAGAGGCTTGGCACACCCAAGCAGATCTGGTTATGCCATTTGTCATCCATCATGCAGGAATTTTTTTTTCAAGGTTTTGTGAAAGAGTCCTTTAAGGTGGCTTAGCACAGAAAGAATTCTTCTATTGAATTTTCCTAATTTTTGATATATGGTGTTTTCATATGTGCTGATTACATTCTGAAATAAAAATGGGTGTTTACAGGCTTAGTTTTTGAGAAAAATCAACTTCAAAAACAGCATGTTTTATTTTTTTTTTGCCATTGAACCTGACATTGACATTAAAGCGCATGATATAGTACACCAGAATGTTTGCTAAAAGCCCAGGATAAACCTTTGAATCCAGCCCGTGTCCGACTTCCCTTTCTGTGCTAAGCCACCTTAAAAATAACTGAAAACAAATGTAGTGAATATGTATACCTCATCTTCGTCTTCCCATACGAAAACTCTCTGTAGAATGAAATGAAACGCATGGATTGAATGCAACATATGGGGTCGACATGGTGGTTCCAATGAAATGGAACACATGGATTGAACGCAACATAATGGGGTGGAGATGGTGGTTTGGGTAGAGAGAACATGACACGGGTAGAGAAATGGGAAACAGAAGAAAAATAATGATTAGAAATGGATGATCGTATCCTGATCATTTAGCATGCTACATATATTTGTATGTTGACTATTTTTTGTTTGACAAAGAAACATTGGACAAATATGATCTTAAAACCACTCCCACCCACACCAAACTAGGACTCAATTATTCATCAAACTCTTAACAGCTGCAAAGTTAATCAAAAATAATTAAATATCCCTAATTGATCAAGAAAATGATTTAATGAATTTGGAAAATCAGAAGTATATTCACACCATACCCCGCCAAACAAGCAGCATCCCTTTGCAAGCAAACACGTATAATAAGCCACAGCCCAAGCCCATCCCTGCAATCACCCATGCTAAGAAACTCAAGCTTGCTGTAAAAATGTTGCAAGATAGCTGCACTATATACACTCTGCAAAATCACATCCAGTCTGACTAAAAACCAGCCCCGCCTTCACACGAGTGAAAAACTTGCATATACAGCTATATCACTACAAAAGCAAATGTAAAATTGTTTAATTTAGATGGAACAACCACCAAACAATGCCTTTTGCCAATTCCACTTTTTTAAGCGCAATCAAATCCACAATTGCAGATTCAAACAATTATCCCAATAAATCCCAAACAAATAGTAAAAAAGATTTGATTACCTCCGGTGTAATGGTTCCTCCCAGCTGCAAAGTAATGGCATGGCATGAAAAGAATCAAAGATGAAAGATAAAGGTAATCAAAATTAATGATTAGAACATGATATCTATGAACTACAAGTATATAATGTTACAGGTTGGTAGAATCAACCTATCCACATAATGTATCATGGCAATCTGAGTTTGTGCTGAAATTGTTTGTAAAGGGTCCATTTAGCCAAATTTCATGGACACACATTTACATGTCATGGCCTGTGGTATGTTTTCATATCTTATGTGATATGTAGTTTTCACAATCAGAAGACACATCTGCTGGTTAACTGTTTTCCTCTTCAAAACTTCAAAAATGTGTGTTGCGGACGTGACGTCAGAGCGGTCACGTCAGCAAGGCATGTTTTTGAACTTTTTAAAGGTGAAAATAGTTGAGTAGCTGAAGTGTCTTCTGATTGTGTGAACTATGTACCAGGACACATTGATTGAACATATTTAGATCAAGCTTCTTGGTTTCATGGCTGAATGGCAGCCTCTCAAAGTCCAAAAAGTGTCACGTCCGCAACAACAGAATCGCCCTAGTACTGGCAAAGGATATGCTTTTTATCTCATAGGTTATAGCATCCATATGGCAGATTATAGTGAACAAACTATAATGAAGCATGTCAAGTTGATGATAAGCCAAGTAAGAACTATGTATTCTGTAAACCCCAATCACCTGTAAAAAGTGTGATATAGTTCTGAGAAAAAAAGGAAGCATAGAAAATGCACATGTTCATTGTTGAGCTGTATAAAGTGATCAATGGTGTTGATAATATGATGGCTATAAATTGAACGATATGATTGATTACTAATTCAACTATACTTCTGCATGGCCTCAAAACCAAATTCCCTGTTGCTTTTAAGTTCCAGTAACTTGGAATCAGCTTTTAATTCTAAACAATATTCATATAGATAACTACCTTATCATAAACAGTGTTTGAGGCCATCCAATAAGTAACACAATCAAGAATAATGAATGGACAGATTATGTTGATGTTCAGCTGTCAACTGGATTCTGACTACAAAGTATTTTAATACCTGTACGGGAGGTTTTCTTTTCCTGTGATTTTTCCTACGAGGCTATAAATGAAAATAGTTATTTTTGTCATATTTGTTGGAAACAGTAGTATTCAAGTAACATTTAAATGGGTCAACTCAACAACGCAATTCTGTCTGGTGTTCATGAGGGTTATAAATAAAATATTTAAAACTGTTTTTATGGACTTGAAATATGACTAAATGTGAATTACATAAAATTAAAATCATCATAACAAATTTATGATATGGTACTAAGTATATATTTTTTATTGAAAAAATAAAATATATGTAAACCAAAGATGAAAAACCACCAATTCCAGTAAGGTTTCCATGACTTTTTGAATACAATTAGTAAAAACCTTACAAATTCATATTCTGTGCACAAACAAATCATCTAAATACTTCAACTCTTATGCAAGAATTCAAAGGACTATTTCTGAAACTTTTTGCTGGAGAACTATTTTCATAATTTTGAACTATATTTCATTTTATTTTTAATGCAAACCAGCATGACACATGAATTGGTTGACTGATATTTCTCAATTTGACTTTTGTGTTGTTTGTTGTAAATGCAAACCATCATGGTACAGGAATCGCAAGGTTGCTAATTTTCAATTTGAACTCCATGTCATTAAAGTAAAAAATCAAGGATATGAAAAGTAGCACTCATCATATGAGTGCAAGAAAGTCATATCTGCAATAGCTGCCATTTTTCATAATTTTTGATTGCACACTGTCTAATCTTCAGTCTTGGGTCAGTGGTTCTTGAAATGGTCCTCCAGGTGACACCGCTACTCAAAGAACCATTTCAAGAACCAGGGACATAAGACGGGGAAATGTTGAGAGATTTTTCACATTCTTGTGACAAGGTGTAAAATAAATACTACTTAGAGCAGCCATTGCAGATACAACTTTCTTACACTCACATGATGAACTTTGACCCACCTTTTTTCTGCTTGCAATCTGAGCCAGCTGATCTTCAGACAGCTGAGGCGGTTTATATCTCTCATCTTCCATCTCCTGAATCTTATCAGGCGGCCAAAGGATTCGAACCAGCACAGAGTTAGGAATGAACCCAGTCGGCTGGATCGGAAAGCCTGGCTGCCTTCTCTGCTGTGGGATATCAACTTCCATCTCCTCTTCCTCATCCTCTTCAGTTCTTTCTCCTAGGCTACTGCCGACTCCTTCATCATCTTCCTCCAGATGTCTCCTCTGCTGATCAACAAAGACTGGTTTCAAACCAAAGTCAAGTAGTTCTTGGGGTTTAGCAGTTGATGGATGGGGAAAGAAGGTGGAAGGTTCGATTTCAGGTTCCCATGGTGGTTCTGGAGATTTTGCTGGTGGCTGCCAATCTGGATCAAAATCATCCTCATCTGGGATGACTGGTCTTTTGGTGGTTTCATGCATGATCTTCCAGTATTTCTTGAAGGCTCTTCTTTGTACACGTTTGTTATCTATCGGTTTGGTACGAGACACCTCAAATTCACCATCACGGATCTTACGTAGTTCATCCTCTCTGGCTTTAATAAGAGCAAAGGCCTGTATAGTCAAAATAAAAATTCCAGGATAAGGGTTGAGTTTATAAACAATGGGGCCCTGTACTCTGGTTTTCTGTAGGTTTCTGTCAGGACTGTTTTCTCATGTCAACATGTCGCAATAACTTGTTGTAGACGTCGACATAAAGTTGATATCAAAGAGTTTGCTTTTTGCGGGAAAAACGAAATTGTTTGTATAAGTTTAATCACACGTTTATAACTTACCTATAACATAGTAATGTGCTTGTTCTTTGTGCGTACGGCAATATGGATGATATAAAGTTGATATTTTGTAACTTTTTTCATTGTGAACCATCGTAATAACTTTAAAAACGGTTGTAAATAACGAACAACTAATAAGTATTAAATTATTTATGCAACACTTTGGCACTTGTTAAAGCTCAATTAACTGCTAATAAACAGCCATAACTTGACTATTAAGTTTTTATAAAATTTTGCTTGTCCAGGTTTGTCAACAAATGAGATTTCATGTCAAATTAGGACCGATGTCGAGATATGCTTTATGTTGACATTTGTGTTGACATAAGGCCTGTTGACAGAAACCTTAGTTTTCTGTTACATTGTCCAATTAATTTTCCTGTAGAACAAAAAGGCACAAGAAATGTATTAAGTTATAATCAAAGAACTCAAACTTGACTCGGAAAGCGGGGCTCACTGCCATCTTGTTGTCGCTCATGAATTTGTCCGGAGATTAGAATGATATCCAGGCAGATCGTGAAAATCTTGACTTGACACATATTCAGCATGTGCTTTTTGTTTTACGCATAAACCATGTCTGTGTTTCAAGCAGCGTCTTTTGAGACTTTCTATGATTTAGGTACGCCAACTTTCCCGCTAACCCATTTCTAACACTCACAAAGTGTATGACACAAATAGTTGTAAAAGGCGAGCACGGATGGACTCCCTTTTAATTTCCTTGGTAATAGCAGCTTTCCTTATAATAAATCACTTAAATAATGGGTTACTTACACTTCACATTACCATCAGAATTGGCACTCAAATATAGAGTTGCAGAAGTTGCTAGCAATAATAACTAGATAGAAGGGGTAATGAGCAGTTGTTTACCAATTTTGTTTCTCCCTCAAAAAGGACATAGAAGTGGGTCTCAATTGCATCAAGCATCAGGAAAGTAAGTCCAAGAAAAAAAAATGGTCCTAGAAACCATTTGCAAAAAAGATATGCGGTATGTATGTGATTTTTATTTTTTTAGGAAATAAGCTATGCGTTATGCAATTTTTTTAACGCTCTAAAATTTTGATCACCAAACCTTCGTATGTGAAGTACCTAGTTTCTATTACGATCCAGCCCGTTTTAACAATGGGAAGTCTTGACAGTTGCAATAAAACATAAAATTCAAGGTAAAATTGCAACAGCAAATGACAGCAACCCGTCGATCACCAGATTACTCTCGATGAAAAAAAGAGAGAAAGACCAGCGTGTAGCTCTACTTGCTAAAATTATTTTCACATAGCAATGCATGCATGTTTCTGAGACAAACCTTTTTTTGCCTAAAGCAGTATTTAAAAGGATTATACTTACTGCATCCTTCTCCTTTTTCTCTCTGGTAATTTCTTCTGTCTCTTCTTTGGTAAGCACATCAACAAACCTGTCAAACCTGGTGTGAAAAAGAAAAGTAGTATGGTGGTAGGCTCAGGGCCATAAATGGACAAACATTAAGAGCAAATCATCCAGGTTGGTGTTGTTTCATCATTAAAGCAATACTATAAGATTTTGATCAAAAATAGTTTATAGTAAAAACAGCATAAAATGGAGGAATGTGACTATCTAAAAGTGTTTTCAAGTGTATTTTGTGAAAAAAATTGTTTTGACAACAAAATATGGAAAAAAAGCACATGCATGCTTTCCTATACTGATACATGTGGAATTAAATTCGGGATCCCGAATTTAATTCAACAAATGGCCATAACAGAAAAAGTAAGCATCTTTAAGCCAAATCATTTGGAGGGTATTCATATCTACCTAATACAAACCCAATAAGCCCAAAAATAAAAAGTCATGGGTGACAGGGGGGCGCTTCATTTTTAACACCTTATAGTATTGCTTTAATTGCTGTAATTCAACCTGTATACTCTATAAACCTAGAAGCACACAGCAAGCAATCAGACTCTGTTACAAGATCCACAGCATATTCCTTGTATTCTACAACAAGTGGACTGCTGTTTTTGTGCTGTGTAAGAGACTAGCAATGATTGATTAGGACCAAATCACTACATAATGATATATTTTGTGCATGAATCTTTCATGATTTTGGTGTTATTTTTGACTAATTCTGTTTGCTACCAGATGGACAAACCTTGATCATAAGTTTATTTGAATATTCAGCAAGATTGGGTATGTTGTAATGATTCAAAAAATATGGACTAAGGCAAAAAAAAAAAGTTTGTTTCCCGTAGGTGGTCAAAAAACCTAAATGCGAAATGCGTTTTTTTATCTTATTTTGTTTTTATTTTCTTGTATTGTATTTTTGATTGAAAATCTGCATGGGTGATGATTTTTTCAGTAAGAAACCTGTCCGGTTTCAAGTTTTTGTTGAAAAGAAAACACTTCTTTAGTAAAA
>JXSR01S026925.1:13657-25144 GCA_000969725.1 Ophiothrix spiculata | reverse complement strand
ATCTTAAAACATTATGCTTGTGTTAGGGTCTGCCAGATATGATGTCAATATGTCCCCTGTCGTTACACTTACCCTCTCCAGAAGCAAAGGCTACACCTTAAAACCCTATGCGTCTGTCAGGGTCTGCCAGATATGATGTCAATTACATCAACTGTCGTTACACTTACCCTCTGCAGAAGCATACGCTACATCTTGGATCCCCATGCTGGTTTTAGGGTCTGCCAGATATGATGTCAATACATCCCCTGTGTTTGGTGTTACTATACGTACTGTACTGTCACGACTTATACACACTGCTCTTGTTGGGATCTGTTTTAGATTAAAATTAGATTGGATTAGATATAGATTTAGATGGATTTTGTTTAGTTAAAGCTGAACGGTCCAAAATACATCAGAAACAAATGAGATAAACATTTACAAGACAAAAAAGCAGCAAAATGCACAGAAGAAAACAAAAACAAAACAAAGTACTTATAAGCGAAAAAATAGGACACAAAGGCGTTACTCCTACAGGTTCAGGTTGTGCAAACCCCCTGGCACTCATGGGGTAGGGGGGAGCACCTACATTGGCTCCTTTACCCTAACCCTAAAATTCAATTGAAGATTACCCCTTTGAAGGTTTTCATAGTTTCATAGCAAAATACTCAAAGTGATTGCATTGTCAATACATCAAGGTCCGGGGGAGGGGGCAACTTCATATATGCAAGGCATTCTTTGAAATAATTGGTACCCACTGTACCCAGCAGACATCCTTTTCCCCATGGTACACAAAACAAAGATATAATACTGATCAAATAAATTTTAAAGCGCAAATTGCAAACATTAAATTGTATTCACTCATTATTCGTCACTTCTCAATGGAATTTTATACAGTCTTGAAGAGGTCAGGGAATTGATGATTTATCAAAGAACTGTGTCATGAGGCTTCTGCACAAAGTTATCATTTCATTTTGCACAAAACACACTATACATAGACCATTTCAGATAAGCCTTTTTCCTGTAATGGATAATTATAGATTTCACTATAATTCCTATAACCTCATCCCCAGAGTCACAGTGAGATATAGTAAAAACGAATACTACATGATTTTATTGGTAAAGTAGTGCAGTCTATCTATCTCTCGGCCCTGGCTATGAGACTATAATTATCCCTCGGCCTGCGGCCTCAGGATAATAGTCACATAGCCAGTACCTCGGGAAAGATACATTTCACTACTCCACCTCAAACCATGTAGTATACCGTTTCAATCAATTTTGATTCTTGCAAACTCAAAATGAAATTCTACCCCTAAGGAATTTTAGCCATCCATTATGAGACGATAGATGACAGTGCGTTCAGCGTGAAACGCAGTGGAGCCGGGCGTTCAAAATCACAGAGCGATGCAGGTATACGCACACATCCGGCGCAAACAGTTTTACTGGGTTTGGAATATTCATGTTTGAATAGGGGTGTACGTTTTTCCAATGATAATGTTTATAGTTTTTGGCAATAATTTACATCGTTTTTGGTTTATAAATGTTTCAAATTTATAACTAAGAATGAGAAAAAAAGATGGTGATTTATTGCTGTGGGGGCACCCATTACTCAAAATAATGTACGCCCATCCATTATGAGACGGGGGCACCCATTACTCAAAATAATGTACGCCCATCCATTATGAGACGATAGATGACAGGCAAAACAATAAATCTTATCTTTTATTCTCTAAATATCTGCAAGAGCATTAGCCACATCACACAAGCATAATATTGACAAACAATTTTAGGGAGCAATAATAGGTAATGCATGCATGACCAATTTATTTTGAATATAGAGTATATGTAACTGCCTTGTCCCAAGCGCCACATGGATACAAAGTAAACAAGCAGATATATTTCTCACCAAGATTTATGCAGAGCACATATATTGCAATGACAAATGCTAAAATCAGTGCCATAATTCCTTGGACACGAGTAAACAAAACTCCAGAATGCAGGGCCTATTGCTTTCAAGTGTGAAAACTTGATATGTTAGATGGCCCTGAATCCTGTATATTTGTTTATATTGTCTGAGGTATTGCAGCACTAACTTTAGTGACTGTGGAGGCAAAAGACAATAATAAAACTTACTCTCGTTTTCTTCAGTTTGTTTACCCACTAGATTTGAAAAGAGTTCAAATTATTAGGTTAGTAATATAAACAGTAACTGACAGTTATATTGTATAACATATCAAATGTACATCAACTGTAGATACCATTTTGAAATGTTTGTCCAATACACCTAAAAACAGACACATTGATTTTGTCTTATTTCAAAGTGATATGTTCTTTTATTAACCCTTTGAACCCTGACCATTTCATGTGTATCTGTACCGCTGACCCGGGCCAACCCGAAAATTAAAAAATAAAATATAACCCCTACATGTACTTTGATTTTCATTTCCCTTGCTTTACTTTTTCATTTTACAGTATGGTCTGAATTGTTCCAATAACTAACATTCACAAAAGAGTACCGTACTATTTATGTCGACCAACATATTTGACATTTACGTTGTAGTCTATGGGCAAAGCCACATTTGTTAAAAAAAAGAGCAAAATGATACATCAACCATGGGTTCAAAGCTTCATTGATGTCTTCTGATATAAATAAGACCATTTAAGATTGTTTAACTCCAATGCTTGATGACAGACACATCAAGTCTCTGACACATGACCTTAAAGCTGGTAAAAAACAAATACTGGGGATTTATAGTGCGCTATGCCTCCCAGATTTGTAATTCCACTTGCCTCTGCTCACTTTACAGATGTTTGCTGACCACTGTGGCCCAAGTAAGCCCCATTCCACACCAAGCATCATTTCAGGTTCTACAACAACCTCTAGGGGCGCTGAGGCTTGATCAGACCACATACGCACAATCGCTGCCCGGATCAGCTCTCCGAGTTTCGTATGGGTTTCCACAAGACAATTAGCAGTTAGTTCCTTGTCCAAGCGAATTTCAAGCACAGTCAATTTTTGGCACCGGCGGGGATCTTCTGCACCGAAGGCAAGCGCCTTACCGATTGAGCTAACTTGACTGCTAATCTGCTCATCGGGTATACGGTACATGTACAAGTGAGCCGATATACCGGCTCGTCGGGTTCAAAGGGTTAAACAATTATTATTCCTTGCAATTGTTCACAAAAAGAAATAACTGCTATAGGCCAAACAAAAATTTATTGGACAATGTAAAAAAAAAATCCATAGTACAGGGCCACATAATTTGTAACTGCAACCCATATCCTGGATTTTTGTTAGCATTGTCAAATAAAAAAAAAATGGACAATATAAACAAAAATTCATGGTAGGGGTTGCATTTGAAAACAATGGGGCCCTGTACTCTGTATTTTGTGTAGTCCACTACTTACATCTGGATGATCAGTGACCTTGATCTTGTCAACTTTACTCCTGCAATGTCAAAGAGAAAATATAACATTTTACTTAGAGAATAAACTACAGTGGAAACATGGTAACACAAAACTGCACAACCAATAAAACCACATAACTTGAATTGAAGGAGCTTAAATCCCTAATTGATTGGGACAAAGACAAAATTCACGGCAGAGAAAATAATACTTATGCCAGGAAAATATGAGAAGCAATACAAATTCGCAAGAATGGGCCAAAGTACTCAATCGTGACGAAGGTTACACTCTAGATCACATGTATGATTTGCTGCTTATCAATAAACATAAATCTTTGTTCATATTTATGTGAAATGTGGTCAACTGGAAAATAAAATACTACCATACCTAACATTTAACAATGCCTTCTTGAAAAATAACACAGAAAGTCAAAACTGCCAGCAAACTATTATAATTTGTAGAAGTAAGCTTATGATACATGCTAATGAAGCAGTGGCAGTGTCTTGGTACGTTTTGAATTTTATTGACGGTAAACTGTTATAGTTACCTCAAAATCTGCTTAACACAAAAGCATGTAGTTGCAAATTGCAAATTGAGACTTTCCAAGAAAAAAATACGTCAAAATTTATATTATATATTTTGCTGTACATATAACTATTTACAACGCTTTAAAAAAAAAAAGAGCTGGTACAGCTCAATATGTTTTTATCATTTCACCCATAAATTTTCTGAAGAAATAGATATTTTATTATCAAAGCAACAATTTTCTCTCTTAAAATTAGTTTGTGATTCCTGGGTGAAAGTTCCCTGAAATAATGCTCAACACTAATTATTTGACAATTACAGTTAGGTAATATACCCGAGGTCAACCATAGGTTGTGGTGAAACACAAACTCACATCTACCTAATTTTGAGTTCAGTGTTATTTTGAATAACATTAACACATTGATTTTGTGTGCGCTATATTCTGAGAGTCAACCAACAGCAGACATAGACACAAAGATTTGTGAGACTAAATTCAAAATGATGAGGAACGATTGGACAATCAGGTAGGTACTTGCTTTTTTCAATAAGTACACCTTGCAAAATTGAATCACTAGTAAAATTACAGCAATACTATAAAGTGTTGAAAATGAAGCGCCCCCTGTCACCCATGACTTTGATTTTTTTGGCCTTTTGTTTTTGTTTTTGGTAGATACGAATAACCTCCGAAATGATTTTGCTTAAGGATGTTTACTTTTTCTGTTATGGCCATTTGTTGAATTAAATTTGGGATCCCAAATTTATAATTCCACATGTATTAGTATAGGAAAGCATACCTGTGCTTTTTATCCATTTTCGGTAGCAAAACAATTTTTTGACAAAATAACACTTGAATATGCATTTAGATAGTCACATTCCTTCATTTTAAGCTGTTTTTACTATAAACCATTTTTGATCAAAATCTGATAGTATTGCTTTAATTACATTGACAAAAAACTTACCCAATTGCAGTGAATAGACTGTGTATATGTCTGAGTCGCCATAAATCTACTGTGTGTGTAGAATACGAATGAATATGATCTTTGTTCAAAATGGTACCCAGTCCTGAGACTGGCTCTTCTGTTTCAATTCTGCCAAATGAAATCAATAAATATGTGTAATTTCATATACCAAGATATATAATGGGGTTATCTACAAGGGAGCGCAAATCCAGATCAAAGCGCATCTCCATAAGCCTCTTTTATCTAGACGGTAGCATCAAATCTAAATATGCTGTACAGTACTCTGCATACTTAACGACCTAAGATCTGGATCTAAGAGATGCGCATCTGCGCTGTGTGTAGAGGACCTAAGGGATGACTGTAGCATTATGTGACCAGCTGGAATGTGACAACTTCAAAGCTGGTTTCAGAGTGCCTGTCGTGGTTTTAAAAAATTTAAGTGCAAGATCTTGACCTTGTCACATTTAAAAAATTTTGCTGCAAGCAAAAAAAAGCCTATATGTGACCCATCATATCGAAAGGTACCTTAAGGGTCCCAAAATGAAAATTGAAAACTATAGTTCTGAGAAAATCAAGATTAAAGTTTCTGTACTGGTTAAAACTTGAATGGAGAAAGGATTTTTATCTCGGTTTTTAAAACATTTGTCTTATGTTTTGGATGTTGGAACCTGATTTATATGATAGAATACACTTCAAAGGTAACGTTTCTGATGAAATTAGAAATTTGACCTTGGACGTGATTTTTGACTATGCTCAGCTTCAATGGTCCGTATCTCGTAATTTACTATGCCAACCTTAAGGTACCTTACATATTGATTACCTTGTCATGGTGGTCACAAGGGCACATTGTTTTCAGTTATCTAAATTCAGTTTTTCTTGCGACAGACCATCACAGCAATATGCAAATGTATTGGGTTTCATTGCGACAGCTGAAAATTGCAAATTTTTTGTTGTCTGCTGCAGTTACCAACTACAACGACGACAGCTACTCCGAAACCAGTTTCATAAGGAGTTTTGAGTGAATGATTGTATAACTGCCATCTACAAGTTCATTTTCTCAAACAACCGTATTTGGATAAGACTGCCATAAAGATGGCATAAAGGATGGAGTCAGGTTTAAGATTAAGATCAGCTATGCTTAGGGTAATCTTTGTTACATTGTGAGCATATCAGCTACAAAAGAGACAAGGATATATTGAAGTTCCCCTATCATGTCAATTATACAGCAGATAACAAGCATGAAAACTGGACTCCCTCAAATAATTAAAAAAAAAAATTTTAGCAAAATTAACATAGTGCACAGGGTACTTGCAGATCGCAGCTGGGACCAGCACATTTTTACAGTTTAATTATCATTTGGAAGCCTTTCTGAACCCAGGCAGGGATCTCTGAATCGTTAACAATCCAAAATGTTTTAATTTACAAAAATATATATTGTTAAAAAATACTTACAAATCGACTTCATCACACGTTTCCAGACTCCATATCCTAAGTGTACAATCTAGAGATGACGTGACGATATACGGGCCGTATGGATAAACAGCGATGTCCGTGACAGGTGAACTATGGCCTACAAACACCAACTGCAGGTGCCATTCCTCGTCCCATACTTTAATGGAGCCATCACGAGCTGCGGTTACTAGGTACTTGAGAGGGTTGAAGAACAAGATTCTGGAAGTGAAGCGAAAAAGCAATGAGAAAAAAGTTATTTTTGAAATAATTATTCAATTTCCAACAATAAAGCCAAATCTGCAGAGTGAATATGCAGGAAGAATGACTTTGGAACGATAACGAAAATGCACCACGTACTGCCGACTGGTAGTTTGATTTGATGTTTGTTTGAAAAAAATCTAAAATACTACATCCGGTGTTATACTTGTTTACTAAGGTTTCTGTCAAGACTGTTTTTTAATGTTGACATGTCGCAATAACTTGTTTTGTCGACGTCGACATATGTCGACATAAAGTTGATATCAGAGAGTTTGTTTTTGCAGGAAAAACGACAGTGTTTGGATAAGCTTAATAACATGTAGACTTACCTATAACATAATAATGTGCTTGTTCTTTCTGCGTATACGACAATATGAATGATATAAAGTCGATATTTTGTAACTTTTTAGCTGTGAACCATCGCAATAACTTTGAAAACGGTTGTAAATAGCGAACAACTAATAAGTATTAAATTATTTATGTAACACTTAAGCAACACTTTAAACACTTGTTGAAGCTCAACTGCTATAAACAGCCATAACTTGACAATTAAACGTAAGTTTTTATAAAATTTTACTGGGCCAGTTTTGTCGACATATGAGATTTCACGTTGACATGTTGAGATATGCTTTATGTCGACATAAAGCCTGTCGACAGAAACCTTACAATGCACATTGGTTTGCATCCAGAAATTCATAATTTATAGGAACGGGCTTCAATAACATAAATAAAGTCACAGCAATGTTGAAACATCAAAACCTCAATTATGTAATGATGCATGCAATGTCATTCTTCAATAAACAACTTGAAATTCTGATGCCCATATGAAAGTGTAAACTTTGAATTCATTAGTAGGTGCTATGCATGACAACAAAACTGTAAACAAATAATTGTAAAATGGGTGGGGAAGGATAAAAGTTTACAAATTGTAAATCGGCTGGGTAAAAATCATAGCTGTGGCCAGTAGGTCTAGGAGTTTACGGTTAATTGCATAACCGTTTAAATGAATAAAAATGTTTGTTTAACCATTTAATCGTATACGACTTGAATTTTGCAATTGATATAAACTCATTTCCTGGCAAATTGTATACAATTTATGACTAACCAAAATAACAGGCAGTCAAAATATTGTCTTCAAAACACTTTTATTTCAACATACGAAATCATGAAATCAACAAAACTTTGTTTCTCTGACAAGTATTTTACTGTGAAACCTACATACAGGGCCGCGCCATTGAATATAGTCATCCAAATAGTCCATTGGATATCCCATCTTTACGTTGCAGCACCAGTTCCCGGAACGGAAAATCACACAATGTTGTTCTCATAATCTTGATTAATACATCTTGCATAAAAAAGGCCAGTCCCGTTTAACCGTGAAATGAAATTTCTAAACGTTTAGTGGTCGTTTAAACGGGCAAACGATCCCAACATTAGTGGCCAGGTTAATGTACTATATCTCTGCCCAACAAAGTAAAAACGCAGTATGTGCATTACAAATATATTGCAAGTTACTTTCTTTTCCCTTGGAGAAATCTTACTCAAAGGAGCAGACGGTCAATTCTCTCTCATAATTTAAGACAGTATCTACTATATCAAACATATGTACAAACAACCCAACCTCTAGTATGGGAATGGATTGAAGTGAAATTGCATGCTAATATGATGTATCTGCTATGCTTTATAAATGCACATACTGCATTTTTACTTTATGGGGCAGTATTTGCATTTATAAAGTAAAGCAGATGCTTCGTATATACATGTAAATTCACTTAAATTCATTCCCATGCAAAAAGGTTGTATGTACATATTTTTGATATAGTAGATAATGCCTAAGTTATGTAAGAGAATTGATTGTCAGCTTATGTGTGCAGGATTTCTCCAAGGGAAAAGGAAGTAGCTTGCAATTGATCTGCAATGCACATACTGGGTTTTTACTTTGTTGGGCAGATGAAGAGATTTGATGCATGTACCATCTACTGTAAACGCCAATATTTTTGCGCTCAGTAATTTTCGCGCAAGGCTAATTTTAAACTATTTGAGTCATTTTGCAGGCTTTAATTTTCACGCTTGTGGTATTTTTAATGTGCGTGGTATATACATATCATTACATTTATTTTCGCACTAGGGGAATTCAGCACGAAAATTAATGTAGCACGAAAAATACCACTTATACAGTATTTCTTACCCAGTTATGCTCCTCACATGGAGATCTCTCTTAAATGACAACAATACGCCCTCATACAGATTGAACACCGCCACCGCAGTCTCGCACGCCGCGAAACATTTCTGAGAACGACTGGCTGTATATTCCAAAGCTAACATGGTAAAATTGACACCGGATGGAATCCCGTCTTCGGCAACTTTGCGTGGCACAAGGTGTTTGGCACCATAACGAAAGTTCCATGACTAAACAAATGAACAAATAATAACTATCAGCATTATCATGGTGTAATCTAAGAGGACAGAAAGTTGACTGCAATTCTACCATTATTCGATAATCAATAGCGACACTCCTTTATTGGGCAATCAATGGCAACACTCCTTAAAACTAGACAACTATTGTGACCTCCAGAATGTGTATGAATTAGACAATAATAACTGCTCACCATCTTTTTGAGGTCATTGTTTAAAATTGGAGGTGCTTGTTTTGGGCTGAGGTACTTTTCTGAGGGAACAAAGCTCCCAAAGAAAAGTCACAAAGGCACAAAAGAAAATCTACAGTTTTAAACAATGACTGGAATTTAAAGATGGTGCAATGTTATTATTGTCATTAATAACCGTAATTTTTCTTTTAAATTCTTAATTCTTTTAGACAAAATGGGTAAAAATCATACTTCAAATTGCCATGAGCAAAAAATATTGATCTTTCCAGGCACTGCTTCCATGTTGCTTTTCGTCATTTTAGTCAAATGCAGCCTCCACGATATCATTGCATGCACGAATTGATGAGTTTAAAGCGTATGTGCAATTATCACGATAATAACTATGCAGTGGATTGCACTATTACACATGTTATTAATAATGGTTAAAATTGAATACCAGACTGATTACGGAGTAACAACACACAGCCTTGGTAAATTGCACACTTGCAAATAGTTCAGTGATGTTGTAATTTACGAGACATCAATATTCTTTTTTCATGTATCTACAACTAAAAACGAGCAAACTTTGACTTAATTTTAGACATGTTTGCTATCTTACCATGATATGCGATGTTCCAGTGCTGACTATCTCATTGTGTTGTTCATTGTAAACTATGCAGGATATCTTATGAGGTGACTTGGCTTCTGAAATCAGCTCAAAATCTGGGGCAAACATCTGCAAAAAGAGGCATTGAAACATTAAAGGTGCAATTCATGATTTCAATGTGACAAAAACCTTGCTTCTTTTCTAGCTAAATAAAAAGAAGAATACAAAATAAATATATACTGAAAATTTCACTTGATTCCGAACGTTTGTTTCCAAGTTACAAGCTTTTCAGCATTTTCAAAAATCCCCATAGGCTATTGTGTTGTAATTACTGTCGGGGCCCCGACGATAATTAGAAATGACACTTTTTCTCACTTTTCTCAAAAATGAAAGCATATATGAAAGAATGGTTTGGGGATCGTAACATATACTAGTTGAGGATTCTTATAAGCTAAGAAACTCACTTTTGATAAAGGTGACCTTGAGGGTGAAAAGGGGATCATGAAATGACCATTTAAGATCAGTTTGCATGAGATGTGAAGGGTATGTCTATGATTGGACTTGGTTAAAATAAATTCTACTTTTTTTCTAAAGAGGATTTGCTGACATTTTTGATATTGCAACATTTACCAGGGGCCGATTTCACTAACATTTAGCGATGGTCCCTAACCCCTATTTGACCACTAACTCGAAAAATGATCACAGCTATTAGCGATTGTTTTTGGAGCTTAGTGATCAAAACAGGGTTAGCGACCATCGCTAAATGTTAGTGAAATCGGCCCCAGATTTTAAGATTCAAATACACAAATTGGTCAATTTTGTACCTAATCCACTGTTGCTTAACACATGAATTTATATTATTTGTTTGTCTTATCTTTGCAGTTAAAAGAAAAACAATTAAATTAAGCTATTGGGCTCTATCTGCTATTTTTATCTTCTATAACAGTCACTTAAAGGTTTTGTAGAAGGTCTTTCTATAGATTAAAAATGGTACTTTCTTTATCAGCAGAACAAAAGTGCCAATATTTTATCAACTAAGTCTTATAAGAATCGTATATTACTTGTACTGGTCAACTTGAATTTATCTAAACACCACACTAGAGAAAGTTGTGGATTTGACGTTTGCAAGTGATTTGATGATGTGCAAAAATGCATGAAAATATGTTTACGCTAAAACATTCAACTTATTCTATTTTTGTAAAGTACCTTTTTCAATATTCTAAATGTTCTGAGGTCAAAAAAAGATACTATTCCATAACTCACAAGACTTTGCACTAGCCTTTGCACCAAAGTCATTTGAGGGTCTCAAATGGTATAAATATCTAAATTTTCTTAGAGAAACTTAAAAATGATGCCAAACATACCTGGGCAGTTCCTCTTTAAGACTTCTTTCCCAAAGGTAAAGTGTCTCACCGATTCCTTGGAATGGCACTGCATGATACACAACTTACTCGTGCACTTACTACAACACATGCCTGCCTACATTTTTATTGTCTTTTGGAAGATTTCGGTTTTTAGAAGCAAGTGAAATGCTAAAGTTAAACAAACCAATATACATGGACTTTTAGCTTGATGAACTCATCCCCAGAGTTCCAGCCTCCATATCTCTGGGATTCCCTGGACCTTTACCTTGATGTACTCATCCCCAGAGTTCCAGTCCACATACCTCTGGGATTCCCTGGACCTTTACCTTGATATACTCATCCCCAGAGTTCCAGCC
>JXSR01S026924.1:0-18893 GCA_000969725.1 Ophiothrix spiculata | reverse complement strand
ATGATGAAAATCTGAAAAATTAATAACCATAATACTTTATTTGTTCAGAATCGTCAAAACAAAGTTCAATTTAAATTCATTCTAGAATCACCAAAAATGCTGCCTACACGCACTGTCTAACAGCTTCTCTATTCACTCCGTTCATAAATATATGAATATGTGATGACTCCTCGGAAAGGGGGACTTTGCGACAGAACACTTTTGGAGAAACTGATGTAAATAGGCAGCAAAAAATAAGGAAAATAATAAGAATTTCCAGCAGATTTTCTGTTTAAAATGTGATCGCCTTAATCAATTTCAACAAGTAAGATGTCATTTTAAAGCTTAGAAAATGCTGTAACAGATGAAACGATAAAATCAAAATTGATATCATCTTCAAAGTCCCCCCTTTCTGGGTGAGCCATCACATATGTCCTTTAACCCTTTGAACAATAGAGCCGGATATACATATTCCGTATACCCAATGAGCCAGTTTACCGTCTTTTAGGTCATGTGTAAGAAACTTGATGTGTCTGTCAACAGACATGGATAGTTACAATTTACAGTGGTCATATTTATATCGAAAGACATCATTACTCTTTGAACCCATGGTTGATGGGTCATTTTGCTCGACAGAGGAGAAAAATTTCTTATATTTTCATAAATTTGATCACAATTATCAACAAATGTGGCTTCACCCATAGACTACAACATAAATGTCGAATATGTTGGTCGACATAAATAATATTCTTTTGTGAATGCTGGTTGTTAAAACAATTCAGACTACTGTAAAATGAAGAAGTAAAGCAAGAGAACTCAAAATCCAAGTGAAATTAGGGGTTATGTTGTGTTTCCTAACTTTTGGGTTGGCCCTGTTCAGCGGTATAGATACACTTGGAATGGCCAGGGTTCAAAGGGTTAATGTCATCATGTCATGTGTGGCCATGACAGAAAATTATCCACTCGAGGGCCAATGGCTGGTGATTGGCGTAGGACAGGTGAAAATAAAAAGTTACCTACCTAATTGGCTTGTGAATTTATTTTGAGCTATTTGTTGAGTTACTACACCTCTTGAATATTTATAACTTAATACAGTCTTTTTATTGGTTAAATAGCGGAGACGCGCAAAAAGTATCTTTGGCTACTTTCCCACATGTGCGTTAATAATCAAGTACAAAATTTCAGTTGCCAGTTGCTCATCACAATCAATTACTGGTCGCATCGGAAACAATCTGCTTGCAACTCTGACTTAATTACTTGCACCATACAGCAATGTTCATATTTCAATAACTTCACTTTTTTTACCTATATTGCAGACCCCATCTGAAGCACCACAGAAGCCACCCAGACCAGATAAGATGTTCCCAGGTGGAGCAGCTAAAGCTGGCAAAAATCCCCACGAACAGGTCAGTAGTTTTTTTTTGGTAATATTTTATGTGTTACAAATCCAGTATTTTACTCACGTTTTTGACGTTTCGTCTTCCGTCGGAAAACTTCTTCAGATTTGAGACGACCTAGCCAGTAGGTCAGTAGCTTACATACCCTACCAGCAGTTTTGGCTGAATTAGTAGAATTGTTCTCGGCCCTTTAATTTGATTTGCCTACATTGTTAGTTGGTAGGCATTTTAGAATTTGGCTAAGAGGTGCACCCTTTATTCCAAAAACTGTACGATCAGGGCCAGATTTGACTTGAGTTATTCTACAGAATTCAGCAGATTTTGTAGTGTTTAAATCCATGGGGGAAATGTGGTTGTGCTTATAGAAACGACCAATATATGGTTTGCTCCATGGAGCAAAATGAGTAGAAAATCACAAATGAAGATTTTGAATAAGTGGCCTCTTGTATAAAGTCACAAAAATGGTGCAAAGGTCAATTTCCCTTGATTGACATTAAATGCATAAATGCATAAGCCTTTAATTAACTGCACCTCAAGTTTTGAGGATCAATTATGCTGGAAAGGGCAATTATTCATGGTAAATTGATCACATTTTGCTATCATACATCAGCAACTGTAAAATTGATTTATGACTATCTTTTATTACCTGATGTTAAGTGGACTGCCTGGGATTTTGATCTCTAAATGGAAAATGAAGAAAGAAAGTGTGACATATTCTATATCATTTGAAGCTGAGATTGCAATAAACTTCATTTTGAAATTCACGACTTTCTGCTAATTTTGCCATAGCACCCCTCATATTAGCAACAGCTATTGAACTAGAAAACATGAAAGTGATGCTATTTAATGATAAAATGGTAAAAAAAATGATTTCTATGGTAAAACGTGAAAGTGAGCAGCTGCTGTCTTGAATTGACAAAGTAGGCAAGCGGTTTCGGTCAATTTGGTTAAAAAACTACTTTTTGCTGTAACTTTGTAAACACGTAAGTCATGGAAGTTGGTTGATCCACTATTTTGTTTGGAATTATCATCTTTAATTTTTAAACACCTTTTAGAGCATATTTCATGGGACGAGCGTTGCCTATTGGTATAAGTCCCCGACTTTTAATTATGGGGCATTGAGCGTCTTTGGGTCGAAGCCAGTGGGCGTCCTATGTAGTGTCCTTAACCCTATTTAACCCGCCCCAAAATGGCATGAATTGTGTGCACTGTGTAGTAGGAACTATATGGCGTGTTTTTAATGAGACTCGTTTGTAATGGTATTGGAAGTGGCACATCACTGGATAGCTTAGACATTCAACTTTCTGAAAATGAGGATGCATTATCAATTATGCAAATAATATGCAAATTAGCTCATGAATAATTAATGAGCTTCTTGTTTAAAACTAATTTTTTCATAAATCTAAGTCAGTATTTTGGCTACTTATGTTCAAAAAGTATATATTTTTAGGTTCTATTGAGGAAGCCAGTATAATTATCTCTTCAAATCAAAAGAAATTATTTTATTTGATAAACATTTCATAATTTTATTACAGTTTTTGTCCCAATTTTTGAGCTTAATTTTGGCCTAAAATTGGACAAAATCTCATGGTTTCAGGCCATTTAAGCCATTAAATCATGCTTTAAAGATAGAAAAATTGGGTAAAAAGAATGTATTTCTATTTGGGGACATAAATCAACCATTCTGAGCACTGTATTTGATTTCACATGTCTAGATATTGTTGCTACAGCCTGAAAAAGCAATTTCGTGCCATATGGCACGAAATTCGGTGGGTCGCGTTAAATAGGGTTAAGCAAGCTACTTACCCTCATGTGCTCCTCTCCACCCAGGTGTCAGATGGATACCGGCTTTTTTCAGTGCTAGAAGGTAACAGACTCGCAGTAAAGGAGGTGTGGCCACACCCTCAATGCAAATGTAACACAAAGTGGAGTCTGGCCCAATAGCTCCAAAAGAGAGATTGGCACTCAGACCTGTGTAAATAGGCCTACAGGCTGTCTCCTGTAAATTTACCCTTTTTTTAGAACACTTTCAAATTTACAAATGTGTGAACATATCTATACTTTGCTTGCAGGAATACCTTGAGCGTCTCAAAGCTATCCGTATGCAGAATTACCAAGAAAGGATCAATGTGCAGCAAAAAGCAGCAGGAGAAGGCAAAGCTGTTAGGGTAAGAATTCATTTCCACAAAATTCCCTGTGTTAATTGTAAAATACAGGGTGTACGACGTTTTTCTTTTTTTTTTCTTTTTTTTGTCAACTGGCCTCTCACACCCCTGAAAATAAAAGTGACTGTTGAGCTTGATGATAAGGCCAAAAAAGTTGCTGCGTTGCCCTCAGCGACTGACCCTAGTCAAAAATTAAAATAGGGTCGGGAAATTCACCAATTTTGCTCAGATTTTTTTTTTTTTTTTTTAAATATTTTGAAAATAGTTGAAAATGCACCCAATTTGGCACTGGGGGTGCTTAAAAAAAACATTTATATTTTTCCAATTGACTGATTCAATTTTTCAGGCGGTGGAGGCTGTGGCAACTGTTACTGGTTGCCGTACGGTATCGTAGCCGATCCCTGGCTGCGTCATGTCCTATACCGCCTCTGTAAGCTGTTGTATAATTTGTGGAAAAATACAACTTCCGGGGTGGTCACTAAAATTATATTCCTAATCGGTAAAAAAATGATAAAATCTATAAAAAGTGGGGCGTGTGAACCCCATCGGATTTCGAATAACATAATTATGTTTATTACTATATTACTATAAGAACACTTTTGTAATTTTTTGAGGAAAGGTAAAAATACAATTTTTGTAATATTTTCTTCAATACGTGACTCAATAGAAATGCACGTAAAACGTATCCTAAATTTGCGTTTTAATAATCCCTCATCCCTAAATTTAGCAGCTTCTATTAATCGTGTCCCTATACCGCCTGCAATTTTTCAGGAATTCCTCTTGACAGCCAGACAATAAATTATTTTTTGGGTCTAATGGATAATTTTGGAGCTAGCCCTGTTTTAAGCATCTCAAGGCCATTTTTGATTCACAATAGATCACTTCTGATAAAGATGTGAAACCAAGTGACATTTTCTTAGAATTCTTTAAAGTTTTTTTCTTGCTTTCAATGTTGCTTTATTTTTTTTATTTATACATTTGACATCAATTAAATATATTTCAAATCATTTTTCAAATGATAAATTGTAATTGTTTTAACTGTTAGGTAAAATTATTGGTTAAACTGTTAGGTATAATACTTGCATTTCAAAGTATGAGACTGCTAATATATATAGGAGAGGAACTTTAGAATTTGGGGGATAAAAGTATTATTTTTTCCTCAGGAGCAAGTTTTTGAAGCTCAAAGTTTCCTCTATCAGCTCATATTTATTTTTTCTCATGAAGGTACAATTTCCTCAATTTCTTCTGTTGCTTCCTGCGAGTGGTGCTCTCCGCTCCCGCACAATTTGCTGCCCTGCTTTAGATTACATGTTTTGATATTTTTAACATGCAATACCAATCTAATCTATATTTCCGTTATTAACAATACAGGGTGGTTCAAAAAACTTTTCAGATAGAAATTGGACCTCAATCAATAATCAATCGCAGTTTGTAAAAGCATCATTGGGGATATAATATAAACCATAACAGGTAGATTTAACGGGTTCGCTGTCTGACAAGTTTTGAACTGTCAAGCTTTCGTCAGGAGTAGCTCTGACTTCTTCAGGACAAATATTGTTATAAAGACATGTGGGCTGTCACCTCCCACTGATGACTCACATGAGCCATTCACTGAAGACTGCCCCTTCCCAACAGTGTTAAAAGCAGGTCACCTCTTTGAGATTGTGGTGGCTTTGAAAAGTGCCCCTTGCCAACAGAATTGCAGCAATTCATTTTGACGGCAACATAAAGGCGAAGTTTGAAGGTTGTTCCTCTATAAGATAGTGCTACAGGTCTCATGATCATTAGTTTATTTGTTCTTAATTCAGTTATGGCCTTAGCTTTTTTGCAACAGATTAGCTGGATTTGGTTACTTATCTGTGCCTATTGGTATTATGGCTCTTTGTTGCTGCAAAGTCAAGAGAATAAAGCGAGGAACTTCCAACAATAAACTGCGACAGTGTTTAGAATGCCTGCAACTCAATCATGGGAACGCCTGTAAGGCTGCGATCACATAGAACTATACTATTCGGGTATACGGTGCACGATTTCACCTGGGCACGCGTATAGATGCAATCGAACACGTGAATTTGATGCTACCGGGTCACATAAGAGGGCACTATTCGAAAAAACGTATAGCTCGCCGTGCCTGTATAAAATATAGCTATCAAATAGCGTATAGCGAATACCGTATACTTATATGTGATCGCAGCCTTACACACATGCATTACAAATCCATGTAAACAGGTAGAAGACAAAAGCCAAGAAAAGTGATTTACTCTAAATTGCTTCATGGACCAAGTAATATTTGGGAGCTGTTACTGGAAACATTTTAATAGTGCAGATCAGTGTTCCCGCTAGGGCCGTACGTCGCAAAATTGGCGCAGAAGCTCAAAAAATTGGCGCAAGGGGTTCACAAAACAAGAAGTCAAAAATAGGGTTTTGGTTATACTCAACCTTCACTTATCTGCTTATTTCAGTTTTATTCAGATTATATTCAAAATTTATCTAATTTTTGAGGCGATTTTTCCGAAATTGGCAACAGCGTGATGTACTTTTCTTCTTTTATGTCGCTTTGGCGCAATGTCGAAATCCTTAGCGGGAACACTGGTGCAGATAGGCCATGTATCTTTGCAGTAGTACCAACCACCCTTGTTGAAGTAAAATGAGTGACCTCTGTGTTAATTTCAAAATAATAGTCAGGGGCACTTTGGATTCTTGTTAATAGGCACCATATGTTTTTTTTTAACTTGAATATTTTTTTTTAACAGGCATCATTGGATGATCCAAGGAGCAATGCTGAGGCCAGAAGAAAAAAGATTGAGGCATTGAAGGTAAATTAAGGCCTAAAAAAAATAATTGTTTGATTGGCGTAACATAGAAAAAAAAGAACCTCAAGTTCTTTTAAGTCTATGTTTCACATACAAGAACGCAAAATATATGAAACGTATACAAAAACATCTTCACTTTTTCTGTACACATCTTTTATTTGTCATTTTGAATGTCCTGCAAGCCATATCTGGGGCCCCCATGTATCGATTCCCATCAAATTTGGGATTTGGAGGTTTTTACCATGCACAAAAAATAAAAATATTTAGGGTCGGCGGTAAAAATAAGGTCGGTCGGGTTACGCCAATCAAACAATTTTTTTAGGCCTAAAGCGTGTCTTTGCTGAATTCATGCAAATTCGTATTGTATCGATCATAAAATACAATGATAGTGATAATGTGTAATGTACTCCGATCTCTTTGTATGATAGAATAGACGTTGTCGAGGCAGATGACTGTATGTAAAGTGCTTTGATGCGGGGACCTTTATTTTTAAAGTTAAGAAAGCACTATATTATGCAGGTCTGTATTTATGTATGGATTTATTTATTTATTATTGCTTATTTACCAGTTACCTCATCTAGTGGAATTGGGACATACACTACAGTCTTTCCTTCTTATACTATATAAACCTTGAATATGCAACAAGCAATCAGATTCTATTATGAGATCCATAGCATATCGCTTGTATTCTACAACATTGTGAACTGGTAATTTTGTATTGTGTAAGAGACTAGTAATGATTGATTAGGATTGATTAAGACCAAATCACTGCGTATTAACCCTTTGAACCCTGGCCATTCCATATGTATCTGTACCGCTGACCCGGGCTAACCCGTACGTTAAAAAGCAAAATATAACCCCTAAACTTACTTTGATTTTTACTTCCCTTGCTTTACTTTTTCATTTTACAGTAGTTTGAATTGTGCCAATAACCAGCATTCACAAAAGAATACTATTTATGTCGACCAACATATTCAACATTTACGTTGGAGTCTATGGGCGAAGCCACATTTGTTGATAATTGTGATCAAGTTTACAAAAATATGAGGAATTTTTCGAGTAATTATCCCTTACAAAAATTGGCAGTTGATTGTCTCTTAACAAACAGGTAGTGAACTGGTAGATATACTACTCTTTTACCACTTTTCTACCACTTTTGTACTAATACAACATATTGAACTGGTCTAAATGGGCAGAAAGATGTTATTGAATGGTCAAAATCTACACATTTCAGCAGTCAAACAGTTTTGTACTAGTAGAACTACCAGTACCCTACTAGTACAGCATAAACAACCACTACATCAGACTGGTAGATGTGACCAGTGGTATTTTGATCAGCCTTTCTGATTTTACCAGTCTGACTCATTTTGACCAGTGCAATTTTTGAATCAGTCTGTGACCATACCAGTTCATTTTTTCAAGAGTTCTACTATGATCAGCTGAACTGGTATGTGTTCATATACTGACAGCCTAATCATCAACAACT
This sequence comes from Ophiothrix spiculata, assembly GCA_000969725.1. NCBI lineage: Eukaryota > Metazoa > Echinodermata > Ophiuroidea > Amphilepidida > Ophiotrichidae > Ophiothrix > Ophiothrix spiculata. The sequence continues at coordinate 11,056 of JXSR01S026924.1, read as the reverse complement.
GAAGTGCTTAGAATATAGGCTATAACTATTTCTGTCCTGATTCAATGTCTAAAAATTTTGTTCCATTTGAGGCAACCAGTAGAAAATCTAAACAAGATTTTATTTATGTTGAGACAGTTATCTCAGCTTTATCATACTGTTCAAAACTGTTTTAAGTTAATGAAAAGTTAAATGTACTTTTCTCAAGCAAACTGACAGTTATATGCTAATCTCTTTTAATAGGCTAGCCATTTTCATTGTTGTGATGTCAAGCAGAAAAATCTTATTTGTGCAAGCATTCCTGTTATCATTATTGTACAGTGGTAGACATGGACCAGTGGGCTAGTATTTCGACTAGTCGATCAGTTGTCGATTGACCACTGAAATGTTTACTTAGACTGGTAGATTGTCCTGTTTGACTGGTAGGATAGTGGTAGAATTTGCAATTCTGACATTGTTAGACCAGTCTATTTCATTGCAATTAAGATAGTCTAATATTGACATCCAAGTATTCTAGCACGAGGTATAGGCATACATTGTACTGAGTTTAAAACATATGAAAGATAAGGTAGCTCATTATTTTTGCATACAGAGACAGAGTTCATTATTTTTGGTAAGCCCTTTGCATGGATTTGTAAGAAAGTTGACATTCATACTGTACCCTTTATACAAAGAACCAAAAACTAACAAATGATATTAGATTCAAAGGTGAACTCATAATTTTTAAAGTACTTTTAAAAAGTACAAGTTAGAAAAGGTCTTATAAATGTACATCAGGCAGCTATCCCCTCCCCTGGTACACAACCACGGCCCGGGACAAACGCTGCAGACAACATAAACTAGTTGTACCGTACCAAATATTGTATGTTTGGACCTATAAGGTGTTAGTTTTGGTATTATTTTCCAACAAGATGGGAGAATCATATTACTAATTGAAAAAAACAACTTATTTGTGATAATTGACAAAACATAGATTTTTGAAATACAGTGCTGTCAGTTTTGTGGAGTACTTTCAAACATACATGCTGGGAACTTATTAGAAATGAGACAGTTATATAATAAGCCTACATGAATAGGCTATATAAAGTAAACATTTATTAAAACAACAAAGAAACAAACTAATGTAATCAGATAAGTTGAGAGGATAATCCACTCCAATTTTATCAAGTGAGCTGTCAAAATAAATAGTACTCAAGTGGTATAATATCAGTGTAGACTTCCCTTTTGTCATTAAATCAATAAACCCAGACATAACAAAGAGCTTCTAGTTATTAAGTAGGTACCTCTTAAAAACACAGAATTTACTTTTAGGACTAATTGATTGTTTTTGGTAGGCCTATTTATTTATTTCCTTTCCATTTTTTTTCTCTCTATCAGTTTTTCAAATTGCCAGTTTGACCATGGGTCAAAGAGGATACAAAGTATGGTGGCTACTAAAAAGTGAAGTTGTAAAACTTCATTTTGCATAATAGATGGAAAGGCATGATTTTTGAAAATGATAATTTTTGGAAATTTATACAACATTTAATTTCTGATTTCTCAAAATACCTGCAAAGTTTTAGAGAAAAATAAGCTATAGCAAAATTATAGAAAGTCATAGTATTACTATAATTTCTGAGGACCATCTACAAAATAATATTTCCAAAATAACAAGTGCATGAAAATATAAACCTGTGAACATGCTTTCAAATTAAGAAGTCATTATTTTTCTTTTGTTGAAAAAGACAAATAACAAACAAAAACCACCACACATACACCAGAGCTGCCAACTCTTCCGGATCGTGCGGAAGACTTCCGTATTTGACGGCAATCTTCCGTCATTCCGTAGGCTTAGCAAAATCTTCCGCATTCCGCACCCTCTGGTTAAAAATAAAAAATAGCCTAAGTTATAAGTCCTCACTGTGTGTTGTGTGTCTCATTTAATATACACTAAATGCATGCGTAATACTCACTAAAATGCGAGACGTAAAAGCCTTACTGTTCGTGTATCACTATAGCCGTATACAGTCAATGTAATGCGTTAGTTTCGTGCGTAAGGTGGATGGTGATCGGGGACTGATGCATGTTTACAATACTTTAATTCACCATTTGTTGCCACGAAATTGTGAACAAATACTACGAATCTAGTTAAAAGTCGCCGCGGTTATTTTTGTTTTTCCATTCCCGGTGCCGTCAATGTAAAGGCGGGATATCCTGTGGACTATTTGGATGTTCAATGGCGCCGCCCAGAACGTAGATGTCACGTTGTTTACACGAACAGGGCAGTAAAATATTCGCCAGAGAAACAAAGTTGTGTTGATTATATGACTTAATATATTTAATAAACGGGGTTTGAAGGCTTGAATTTTTGTAAGTCATAAATTGTATACAAATTCGCCAGGAAACGTAGTTTATTACAGGTGCAAAATTCAACAGTCATATACAGTCATGACCATGATGACGGTTAAAACGTGTGTGTTTTTTATTCGTTTAAATGATGCAATTAGGATAGCAAGGTAAGGTATGCCTACATGTATGTATACTCAAAAACTAACAAAGAATTTTTATGTTTCAGGTGTTTGTAAGTTCTGTATTCTGACTATCACAATCAAATTATATCATCATGATGTCTGTTTAAAACCCTTTGGATTAGGCCTTCCCTGGGGTCCAAAAAATGCTTAAATCCAGGAGCTTCAAGGGGGCGCTGCCCCCTTGACCACCGCCAGGGCGCTGCCCCTAGACCCCGCTAGGGGCCCTAAGGCGGGCCCCTAGACCCCACCCGTCAAGGCTCGATTGGATCTTCCTCATTCAAATTCATTTTCTTCCTGATTTCAATATTCCAATGTTGGCAGCTCTGCATACACACACACACATACACACAAATGATATTGATTAGGGTAGGCCTACAATATTTGTTTCAAAATTTACTGAAAACATGTACACATGATAACATTTATAGATTTTCAGAATTTTGGTCGACTTTCTTCCCAATCTGGTCTAGGGCTTAAATATTTAAAAAAAATTAGAAAGTATATTGCCACACAATTAAACAAATAACAAGTTAATCTGATTAAAATTTACAGATTACTGCACATAATAAGATAAATATAATTATCATGAATACGATAAACCTATTATGTGCTGGATTCAAATGAGAAATATTGCAATAAAAAATTCTCTGTGTAGGCCTACAGTTTGGCTGTAGGCAATGTCAGTTGTTTACATGTTTTTTGTTACTGGTCAGGGCCTACCGGTATAGTCTTAATTTGCTTTTTATGGTAGACTCTACTGGTTTAAGTTTTTACTGGTAGGATGTACTAGTCTAAATTCCTCCATTGACTAGTTGTTTGATCAAATGAATGGGCTACACAGACTGGTAAATACTGGTCAACAACCACTTTGTCTACCAGTCAATTTATGGTCAAAAACTGGTAGATAACAAACAACTAGCTTTTTTTGTAAGGGATAAGAGCAAAATGACCTATCACCCATCATGGGTTCAAAGCTTCATTGCTGTCTTCCAATATAAAAAGACTATTGAAAATTGTAACTACCCATGCTTGTTGACAGACACATCAAGTTTCTTGACACGTGACCTAAAAGCCAGTTTACTGGCTCACCGGGTATATAATACATGTACACGTGAGCCGGTATACCGGCTCATCGAGTTCAAAGGGTTAATATTCTTGTACATACATCTTTCATGATTTTGGTATTATTATTGGCTAATTTTGTTGCTACCTTATGGACAAACATGGAAAAATATTTCATTTGAATATTCAGCAAGATTTGTTACGTAGTTAAGATTCGAAAAGTACGGACTAATTTACTTCCCAGTATGGTCATATTGGTTTATGTGCGTAAATTGTCACTTTGATGCATACTTCAAGATATTATAGAGTATAGGGGTGATTAACCTCTAGATCTGTCTGTGTGGGTTTTGGAAAGATGTAATGGTACTTGTAGTGCTTTAAGACACAAGCCACAATCACAAAACCTGAAGTTTAACTTTCCTTTAGTCTACACTTGATTTTATTAATACCAGGTGTCCCAAACAATTGTTACATGTACAAAAATGATTGTGTGCAAAAACTATAGTAGTTTGAGCAACAAAACTATGCATAAATTGTATAACAACCTTCTTCTAGATAGTCTTAAAATTCTAATATTACAGCTTTATTATTTTTTGATTTATCAACAAAGGTAGATATCTATGCCAAAAACGCATTATCCAAAATTCAACAAAATGATAATTTTTGTACTTGAGATTCTTAATAACGTCATAATTACGATTTTATAATTTTTGTATCAACAGAAAGAAGAGAACATAACCTATGCAATAACTTACTATACAGTGGTATAATTAAGCAACCTAACTTTTGGCTATCGATTTCAAGTTCATATGGGGTTGGACGAAGATTAAAATTATATCAAACAAATATGCATACAGTTTTGTTGAATTTGGAAAAATATCTTTCTGACATATATCTATCTTTGTTTATAACTCAAAAAATAATGATGCTGTATCAAACTTTTGCAAACTTCTCGCAGAGATATGTATCAAATGTTTAGCAACATTTAAGTTCCCCAACTGCTATATAGTTTCTGCAAACAATTATTTTTCTACATGTAACCATTTTTGGGACACCTGATACGTACTTTTACACTTAATATCTTGTTGAAAATGAATATTTATATTAAGAGAGGTAAATATGTGTGCTTTTGATTAAAACATCTGCTTGAGAAGTGTAAATTATTTGGGATTGTTTCTAGAAATAAATAATACATTAACAGTAGGACAGCCAAAACGCGAGATCAAAGGATGCCGACAAAATTATTAAACACAAGGACTTTGCAGCGCTGAACTGTGCACTTTTGGGGTCGAAGATGATGTTGTTTCCCGCGATATTTTGAAATATTTTCTTTGATCAATAAAAAGAATTCTCGCCCTGGATTCCTAAAGTTATCACATTACAGTTCAGGAAATACTTTTTCAAACCCATATTTTCTTTACAAATATCATTCAGTTATAATTGTACAATCTTCATCCAAAGTTTTTGTTGTAAAATTACAACTTGAAACTAAAAAGTTTGTTTACATTTTTGTTCTCTGAATAGAAAAATATCCAACGCTCTACAGTATTCAACATTATTTTAATTCGGCAAAACAAACTTTGATTTACAAAAGCTGCCTATTTCCAGAAATGGGCACCCTCTAGGAAAGCATGAATTGACAATAAATAACTATAACATTAGCCTTCGATTATTCACATTTTACGGCCATTCTTACCTGTTTTTGAGAGGCAAACGCGTATTTTCCACTGCGCGATGTTTAGAAAACCCGCGTGGAGTAGCGCAACGCGGAAGAATTTACGCGTTTATCGTCCTAATTATACACAAACGCGATATCACCCAAAATTAAGGAGTAGGCTGATTGGGTAAAAATAGCGACATGATATTCAGAAATCAAATAAACATCCTTTCTTGTCAAAAATCCAATGTGATTTTGGAAAAACTAATAAGAGTATGTTGTAAGTCAGCAATAGATCTTTATATTTCCAGAAATTTAGAGATGGGCACCTCGTAATTTTGAAAATATAGATGAAATGCAGTTCGACCGGGTCGGTTTTAAAGGTATTTCTGTGGAGTTTTCTTGCCGTAAATTTGGGACGAAAATGATACGATCAAATATTAAAACATTTTCAATCTCAATGATTTTAAATAACCATATTTAATTTGAAATCTTTGCAACATAATCCCGTTCAAAGCGTTTGTTTTCAAGAATGCAAATTCGAAAACGATATTTTTGAAAAATATTGACCTTTTTTTGCTTGTCAAAACTGCTGCATAAGGCTACGCGGGAAATAACGTAATGTTTAATAATTTGACGCAAAAGGCCGCTGGCTGTCCTACTGTTAATACATTTTTGCACGGCATGAAACAAACCTGTGTGCTCTCAGGCATTCAATATTTGTATATCATATGACGCTCAAAATGGCGTTTGCCATTTTATGGTTCGTTCATGGTTTATTATGGTAATAAATATGTGCCCCGTCATATGTAAAGGTACCTTTAGGTCGGCATAGTAAATTACGAGATATTGGCCATTGAAGCTGAGCATAGTCAAAAATCACATCCAAGGTCGAATTTCTAATTTCATTAGAAACATCACCTTTGAAGTGTATTCTATCATATTAATCAGGTATCAACATCCAAAACATAAGAAAAAATGTTTTAAAAACCGAAATAAAAATCCTTTCTTCATTAAAGTTTTACCAGTACAGAAACTTTAAACTCGATTTTCTCAGAACTATAGTTTTTGAATCAGCCAGATGGCTTTTACCAATTTGCAATCGAACATCCAATAAACAAAACCAAGGTGTCATTTTAAAGTTTAAAATATAATTTTTCAGATGAGACCAAAAAATCAATCTTCATTTTGGGACCCTTAAGGTACTTAATATGACGGATCACATATTGTTGTATATGTATCATTTTGTCAGATTTTGTCGGGGCTAGATGTTTTGTTTATTTTGGTTCTGTTTGCTTATTTCCCGAATTCAAAATAATTTTCATTAGTTTCCATATCCATATGGAATTAGGGTGTCTTTAATATCATATGATAGTCCTTTAAACTATATAATATATAGGTCCAAAATTTTCTGCTTTCTAAACTTTAAAATCTGTGTTTTACCGCAGTGCATTTTTTTTGGCATTTTACATTTTATGTTATTTTTCAAAAGCTGAAATTTTACGATTATGACAGGAGTAGATCCTCAGTAGGCCTACTGAGATCAAAAACCTACCTACTTAATCTAATAATAGTCAAAGTTTCAAAGAAAAGTTTATTTTTAAACAACAATACAACAATTCATTCAATTCAATCATGTCATTTTCGTTAATTTTCACAGAATTGTTAAAGTTTTTATTTATTTTTCATCAGTTAGTTTTTCCACATATCCCGTGTTGTGCGGCTTTTGCGGAAAATCTGCAACGCGAAGCGTTTTGATCTTTACTGTAAGATTTGTGGATTAGAGAATATCTGGAGACTGATGAGTTATCTTCATTTTGATTTTTGAATCACGTTTTTAGGCACAGGCAGATGAGAAAGCGGCTAGGTTAAAAGAACAATTAGAGAAGCAAAGACGAGATGTATACCAGAAGGAGAAGAGACAATGGGAGGAACATGTAAGTGTCAGTAAAAAAAAGGTTGATACCATGGTGTTAAAAATCTGTTAAATGTTCCATCACATAGACTTTTTTTAAATTGTTTGTCTCAAAGCTGCCACGCGCATTATTTAAACATGCGCATTAACATCACCAAATTTGAATTTTTCTTCTAAATATTTTTTAAAATTCATTTTTCAATTTCGTCAAATAAAACCCCATCAAAGATCACAAATCCTGTTCTGTGGATCGCAAAATCAAAACAGCCTTAGTAGTACAACATAATATACAGGTAAATATCAATGGATGGAAATAAAGGGTGAAAGGCAAGTGTAACGCCTGGTATAGTTGGAAAAAATTTTACTAAAAAAATGAATAAATAAACGGCATTCCACATCAGGTTTTCAAATTTAGGTGAGCTTTGAGACAAACAATTAACTTAGTGTGGTCTAATATGCATTTTTTTAGGTGCCTTACTAGTTCACATCATTCATTTAGAGTATAAAAGATAGATTTATTGTTTTGCCTGTCATCTGTTTGCTCATAATTGATGGCATACATTATTTTTTAGTAATGCATACCTCGGAATCTTTCTCATTCTTAATCACAAATTTGATTTATAAAATCCAAGAATGGTACTAATTTTTTGCCAAAAACAATAAACATCATGATTGGAAAAACGTGCACCCGTATTCAAACATGAAATATTCCAAATCCTACATTATTAACGGTATATACAACGCGCCATGGTTTTCAACCTGCGGCTCCACTGCGTTTGACGCCGAACGCTCTGTCATATGTATTGTCTCATAATGGATAGCCAAGATTCCTTATTAGGTAGTAAAATCTCACTCAGTGACTAAGAATATTGGATTATATGTTTTGGTAAGTAGGTGACGTTAGTATGAATTTTACGCCCTTTCGGGTAGTATAAAGATCAGTAAACCAACAGTGAAAGTTAAAGAGAAAGTTTGGGTTGAATAATGAATCAAAACTTTTCCCAATTCTGTTTGACAAACCTGTCAACTTGATGTGGGAATGGACCTAGTAATCTTTTAATGGCGAAACAAAAATTATTTCTATCTGTAAAAATCATAAAGAAATTGTTCATATTTATTGCATACTCTTCTTATTTACTAAGTGTGATATCTTTTTCTTTTGATCAGCTTGCCAAGAAACAGAATGCCAAGCACAAAGTAGCAGTACCCAGAGGCCCAGCGGCACCAGGTATGTAGAGTGTCAATATAGACCTTTTCAAAATCCATTCGGAAATCTCCGGAACATTGATCACATGGCCATTTTTTCAACCAATCATGTATAAGCTCATAAGTATGCACGATTTTGTCAACAAAAATGTCCAAAAATCACTCGCATTTCAGTGCAATAAAAGTGAAAAATAAATAGAACCAGACCCATACAATATTAAATACACTCATTCTAAACAACTTTTGGCCGATGGTACCATAAGCTCACCGACATAAAGAGTGAAATTTCCATTTGAAATCGGCTGATCTGCCCTGATTAAGCTTAAGATTTGAAGTTGCATCAGGGCGATCAAACTGAAAGTGACTCTGTAGTGCTGACGCTAATTCCAAGTTCGAATCCGTACGCAACCAATTAACGAGAACGCGAACTTAACATTCTGGTTATTGTGTTGAAGAGTCACTTTTTCTTTCGGCAATTGCCGGAAAGTGTAAAATCAGCTTCGGAAATTCTCGGATAGTCATGTTTTGAAAAAGTCTATTGGAGGTCTCTTACTACTCTTAGGTACGTATGTACAAAACTGGACTAAAGTTAGTCTACCCGGACTAATTGAAATTTGAAATTTTGAAAAATAATATATTTTTGGAAAAATCAAGAGATACTGTAAACGCCAATATTTTCGTGCTCAGTAATTTTCGTGCAAGTCTAATTTTGAGCTATTTTGAATCGTTTCGTGCACTTTCATTTTCGCGCTTGTGATTTTTTTAATGTGCGGCGGTATATAAATACTACTTTTCGCGCTAGGTGAATTTAGCGCGAAAAAAGCGGAAATTAATGTAGCGCAAAATAAACCGCTTATACAGTAATCATGTTTTTGGTTAAACATTTGTACTGATACTTTGATCAAATAATTCATTTGTCTGTTTTAGATTACTTAAATTATTTTTAAAACACAAAAATGGTTTAGTCCAGGACTAACTTAAGTCCCGGACTGAACTAATTTTTTGTTCTTCTGGGGAAAATATGCCAAGGTTTCAAAACAGAAAAATGACCAAATTATAGAAATTTCTTTTTAAATTTTTTACGCATGAACATAAATTATCACAGATTCCAGGAATATGTGTTATTTTTAAGAAATAGAATCTCACTTAGTCCTCCGTGTCTGGCAATAGTAGGCACAAAGTTTCCACTAGCTGAGTTTGGGTATTGTGCATATTGCCCAAATAGAGAGCTTTAAATATATTTTTTATATAATACAATTTTTTGTGACGTAATGTCAAAAGCGATAAATGTTTTGTGCTTGCATTGCAATTTTCAGTCGGTCCTAAATTTTTGCTGTAAAAAGTTACTGACGTCATCACATACATGAGAGTATTTTTTTCCCGCATATTCTTCCACTCTGTGAACAACCACGCTAAAGTAATTCTTGATTTTTGTTTCTTTTTCTCTCCAAATAACAACTTATTTGAGGGCTGCTCCGGCAAAATGACAAAAGTCACAAATTTCAAAACTGAGTTTATGACCTTTTTCATTTGCCATAATCTCAGCTTTCAAATGATATATAATATGTCACTCTTTATTTACCCATTTGTTAATTAGAGATTAAATTGTAATGCAGTCTATTCTAATGAATAGCTGGCATTAAAAATAGCTGAAAATTGATGTTGAGGTTAATGAATACTATAGCGAATATAGCATAATTTGATCAATTAACCTTAGGCCTAAAAAAATTGCCGACCCTAGATATCTTTATTTTTTTGAGCATGGTAAAAAACCTCAAAATCCCAAATTGGATGAGAATCAATTCACGGGGGCCCGAGATATGGCTTGCAGGACATTCAAAATGACAAATAAAAGATGTGCTACAGAAAAAGTGAAGATGTTTTTGTTTATATGTCATATATTTTGTGTTCTTGTATTTGAAACATAAATCCGACCTACCTATATTTTTTTTATATGTTACGCTAATCAAACAATTTTTTTAGGCCTTATTGCACTTCCCAGCATAATTGACCTTCGAAACTAGAGTCTTATTCATGAATGCATTTTATGTCAAAAAACAAAATTCAACCTTTTCACCATTTTTTTTCCTTAAGAAGCCATTTAATAAAATCTTCATTCACAACTTTCCGCTCATTTGTCCAAAGCAACCCACATTTGTAATTTATGTCCAGATCTTCACAAAAGTCCTACAACAATATTGAATGTTTTACACAGTAAAGTATCCATTGTCAAAACACATGTAAAACTATTCAGACCTTACAGATTTGAGACAGCTTCCTGAGTAGCCTGTAGTATTGTTTTGAGAGTACCAATGGTTTAATAACATCGACTAAGGGCCCTGTCAACCCTGTGTTTTCATAATTGGTTTTGCTCTGTAACTCGTCAACAGATAATTAAATCCTAATAAAAGTATATATTTCTAGAAGCAGATTTGCATACTAAACATGATCGTAAGGTCATTTTTTGACCCATGTGTGGGTCCAAAATTTTAACGGAAAGCTAACTTAATTTTGTTTTGGTAAAATTTCGAACCATTTTACTTTTTAGAATCTAAAAAGCAATATCTAGGAACATATTTTTCAATTGTTATCTTATTTTTAACCCATGCACATAGTGCCTGGGTTTATAGAACCATGATCTAGTCTATCTATCTATCGGTCTATCTATCTATCTATCGTCCAACTTTCGTAAATATGCTTCTTCTCGTATATGCTTCGACGGATTTT
>JXSR01S026920.1:13722-27360 GCA_000969725.1 Ophiothrix spiculata | reverse complement strand
ACGTGACCTTTGAGGGGTCAGGGGTCAGGTGACATAAATGGGAGGTGACCCTGGTCCCTTCACCCAAGTTTAGTTGAAATCGATCATTGTATGCCAGAGATATGAGACATCAAAGTGTTGCCAGAAGAAAGAAAGAAAGAAACAGAAAGAAACATGTGAAAAACAATACCCTGCCAAAGCCTTTGGCAGGGTAATTCAAATAATGTAGTGGCATGACTTTATTTTACACCATTTCAATAACAATCATCCACATTATAATAGGAGGGGTGGAAATGTTTGCTGTAGTTTTATTGACAAAACAAATACAGTGCTATCATTTTGCAATTAACTAAAAATAACATGACTAAGGCAGGGTTTCCAATTCATGACGAAAGCCTTCGAGTCATGTGAATGGGCTTGACGCAATTGTCTTGCATCATGATGCATAAAAATATTAAGTCATGCTTCAAAGATAGATGTAGTATAGAGTATTAAATGCTGCAGAAATATTGCGTCAGATATGCATACAACAGGGTCATTTTTCAATTTGTATTTACGCCCTGCACTCGAAAATGAATTTAGTAGGTCGTAATTGACTCCCTTATGCTGTTAAATTGAACTTAATCCAGAGTCCAGAATTAAAGTTAAGGTAAGGTTTTCATGAAAAAAAAGGTTAAACTGAGATAAATGCGTTTTCAGATCAGAAAGGCCTACGTTTTCTCGTCAAGGTCCCGATTTCGTGAAATGAAACTCTAGAGGTGTTTCGAAACAAGCATACAGATTGTGAATCTAGAAAAAAAGAAATTTCGACAAATCACAACCTTAACATGTATTTTCTCCTGCAAAATAAAATTCGTCGCATTTACAACTCGAAATGAACAAGCACAAATATATACGAATCCACCTTTTATTATATACACGAGTTAAGAGGCATATCACTGCAGATCACTTACACAATTCTCGCTCGCATGTCTGCACTGTCAGTTTTGTCAAAATATGAAAATCAAGAATGGCATTGTGCTTTGAAAAAATACATGATAATCAAATGTCAGAAGGCAAAATTATCAGGTATTTTTACATTTCACATCAATGTTATACACGGTTGCTCATATAGTCGGAATAAAAATATGTTTACCACTTTTTTATTTAAAGGTCAATTTATGCTAAAAAATATCTGGAACCTTATGTTGCTTTTGGTTAGATTTGATAGGTAATCTTGCTGAGTGTGAAATGGAATTCCGAATGTGAAATATGTAATTTTACAGAACATCATTACGGACATTGTTCCGCAAAAGATCCGTGGAGTGTACAGAACTTTTACGGAACACATTCCGTAAAAGTACATATTTCCCGTAACAAATTACCAACCCGTAAAATTACGGGAAAGGTAAACATGTTCCTGAAAATTTGCTGCCGTCATTTTTCCCGTTAAAATTGTTAAACATGAGAAAACACATACCAAAGAGAAACCATATCAATGTAGCTATTGCAGCAAATGTTTCACACAGAGGGATAGGAAGACAAAACATTCTTGTCTTTCTGGGGGCACTGTCATTACAAGGTGGACACTATGTGCGTACAAAAAAAAGAGTAAAAAGGGTAGTTTTCTTACGATCAGGCGATATACACACGAGTACACTGGAAAATGTATCAAAATAGCAGGAAAGTCGTGTATGAGCATATATGGTGTTCACCTTACAATAATAGTGGCCCCGGGCTTGCGTTATTACCCCTCCGTGAGAAACATAAGACATGTCTTAATGCAGATTCAAGTTGTTAGTCCTTAATTATTATATAAGACCCATGTTATTAATTTACGGAACCTCCCCATTTTTCCGATAACGGGAAAATATCAGTAAATTAACAGGGATTAATCCGTATGTTTCTATTAGCCATAAAATTACGGGAAATCTCTTGTAAAACACACGCATGTAATATGAAGGCATAATTTACGGCATGCTGCCCGTTAAAAACCTGTATTTTTACAGTGAAGAGACTCTATTTCACAGTGGCGTGCCCAAAGGGGGGGCCGGGGGGGCACGTGCCCCCCCAGTTTGATGAGTCAGTCGGGGGAAACGGCCCATTCGGGCATCTTGACACAAAAAAGATAGAAAAGAAAGGGGAGGAGAGAAAAAAATCAAAGGGAAAGAGAAGAAAATACCTTGAATTTCCCTTTGTTTTTGATAATTTAAGTATGAAAAAGCAAAAATTTTGCGCGCTTCGCGCGAAATTCCTGTTATTCTGTCAATATTCAGTCAAAATTTGCCGTGTTATGCGTTAATTGAAAAATTTTTAGCGCGCTACGCGCGCATTATGAAAAAAAATCTAAAAATATCACATTTTACCATTCTGCCGCTATTGGTCATTCGGGGGAAACTGATGGTTGTGCCCCCCCACTCAAAATATCCTGGGCACGCCAGACTATCAGGAAAACAAACTTGTAGTAAACAAGGCGTTCCGCACTATCGCTCGCGAAAAGAAACAGAAATCTTTCAAGGCAGATACTTTTACGTAGCCCTTATATTGGCGAATTAACACGATAGGGTGATAAATTGTGAATCATGGGCGTAAAGCAATAACAGCAAATAGTCTGCGGTGGTTAGCAAAATAGTCGGCGTTAAGTGTATTAAGTGGCTGTAGCACACGATGTCTGCTGGAAAATTGAAATAGCTATTTGACTGCAACTTACGTCGCCTGACGTTACACTCTATCCGTGTGAGCCTGACTTTAAATGTCTTATCACTATTCAAAAATGAAATAATCAAGTGTTTGTAGAGATGCAAGCATTTAAAAAAAAGTAGCTCACCCCAAGAATTACACGATATGGTAACATTGTGTTAACGTAGTGAACGTTATAGCATAAATGCAAATAATGCGGTTGTCTATCACTGATCAGTGCCTATATAATAGAACTTTTTTTTTCCAAATCAACAGTCTAAAACTCTCAAAATATCCCATCTCCGTCAAAATCAACTCAGAAGTTACTGGCATTAGATATCAGATATAATTGTCGTAAACTTGAAAGGTGGCAGAGGATCCCTTGTTAATATCAAATGTCAAATTTCACATATAAAGTTTAGCCAGGCCCATCAATAAGTCGATACGCATGAGCCAAGGTTTTAGAATTTGTCTATTCACCTTGGCGGCTTTATGTATTGTTTGCACCAACTCAATTTTCTAGGCAACTTACTGAATACCAATCTTTATAATATCCATTTTGAAACGGAGAGATTTCTATCATAATTGTGGGATTGACCGCTGATATCAAGTAACATGAATAGAAAGTCTCTTTTCAAAGACGATGAATCTTTTCTAACAGCAATAAAGGTATATTATTAACACTCCTCTTCTATTTTTAAGGTGTAGGTTTCTATTTGAACCTGTTTTTACATTTTTTTTTATCGAAATTGGCCTCTGACATGAATTTTGCTAGGTTCCCATTTCATTTATTTATTTATTTCCAAAATGAAAATGTGGTAGAAGTTTAATTTAGAAAAGTGAAAAGTGTCAATTTTTGCAAAATATCGTATTTTTTGGTCCTAAAGTTCCTCATGATTTTATGATTAAGTACCCCTTGATTTTCATGATCTTGGTATCAACAAAAGAGGAGTATAATACCAACCAACTCAAAAGTTCTGCGTGTCAATATAAAAAATCAGTTGGCCTGGTCCCCCACTGAAAGTCATGTGTCAGAATAAGGCTCAGAAAGCCATGGGTAAAGTCTTATCTGTTTCTTTTTGGACAATGCAGCTGGACATCATTGGAATATTTGATCCCTACCGCCCCTGTTTCATCGTCAGTTGTATATAGATATGGCCGAATTCAGTCCAGGAGAATCTAATTGTAGACTTTGCAACTCTTGTCATTAGTTATCATGTGCATATATATATTATTCAGGAAGGTAGGAAATCATTAACATCATGACATGCATTTTGCTATGGTCGGACTCCATAGCAAAATGAATTTCATAATGTTAAAGATTTCTCACCTTATTTACGGTTTTTTAGGTATGCCCTATAATTAATTATGTACTTTGCCAGCAGTACAACATACAGCAAACACTTTTATGTATATCAAATATGGATGTTTGTATAGGCCAATACTTGCTTACTGTACCACAAAAGATTGCCTTTTAAAATCTAATATTATCATACTATAATTCACGGGATGTATGTTCGTTTTTTTGTATGTATACGTATTTTTGTTAGCTTATAACTCCAGAACCCATGACCCGATCTGGACCAAACTAGGAACATGAATAACAGCTGGCTCCCTAAATATTCTAAGGAGGACGGGTGCAATCAAGGTATTACAAGTTCAAACGTGATCTAGAGGTCAAATTGTCAAAAAAGTTGACATTAGTTCGTCCCAGGTCATTTCAAGGTCACATTCATAACTCAAGAATCCTGAACCCTACCATGGACCATGAATAGCAATTGGCCCCCTGCGTATTTTAAGAGGGGTCCAGTGAAGGTCAACAAAGGTCAAAGGTCGTTTAGAGGTCAAATCTTGAAATTGTCAGAAAAGTTGACTTAAGGTCATAAAAGGTCATATCAAGGTCACAGATATAACTTCTACTTGGACCAAACGTGGTCAAAAATTGTAATTGACCACCTGAGGGTTACAAGAGGTCCGATTTAGGTCATCCAAGGCCAAATGTCAATTAGTGGTCAAACCTTGAAATTATCAAAAAGTTAACTAAAGATCGTCCCGAGTTGTATCATGGTCACGGCCATAACTCCATAACCCTTGACCCTGCAACAAACTTGGTCCATGAATAGCAATTGGCCCTTTGAGTATTTTAAGGGGGTCTGACTAAGGTCAACTTGAGGTCAAATTTTCAAATTGATTAAAAAGTTGACATGCGGTCATCCCATGCCATCTCAAGGTCATGGCCATAACTATATCTGTAGCAATCTAAACCATGAATAGCAGAAAATTTGACATCAGGTCATCCCAGGTCATTTTCAAAGGTCACAGCTATAACTCCCGAACCTCGACCCTGCTTGGGCCAAAGGTTGTCCACGAATAGTAATAGGCCCCTAAGTATTTCAAGGGGTTCCGATCAACGTCATCCAATGTCAAAGGTTACCTTGAGGTCAAACCTTGAAATTATCCAAAAAATTGAAGGTCATCCCATGTCATTTCGAGGTTCATATATAGCAATTGGCTCTTTGAGTATTTTAAGGTGGTCTGACTAAGTGAGGTCAACTGGAGGTCAAATTTTCAATTTGGTGAAAAAGTTCACCTTTGGTCACCCCAGGCTATTTCAAGGTCATGGCCATAACTCTTATACCTTTGCCCATATCTTGACTAAACTTGGACCATTGCATTTGATTATTTTCAGGGGGTCCAATCAGCTATCGGAACCCGAATGAACAATAGCCCGAACGTAGCGCGTGTACCCTGCGAGTGATTTTAATAACAAGGACAACATAGGTATACGTATCTTTAATGTCAAGGAACAGAAAACATCCGCATTAGTCTAACACTGCGTTTCTAATTGACATGCGTTATGCATACGGCAAGAAACGACATTCCCTATAAATAATTGTGGGTGGCTGCATTGCAAATCCGCGTCAACCAGCGAAAGAAGCAAGCGTTTGAAAATGCACATTACGACACGGAAGATTAGGTAGTTTTTCAAGTGCAATGGCAAACAAATCAAGGAAGCAAACAATAATCCATCTTTACAGGTGTTCTTGATAAATGGGAGAGATAAGGTGTCTGTGATTTGAAATTTAACTTGATTTTCAATCCCGGAACGTCAAAAGTTGTAAGAAAAAAATAAGTATATTCCTGATACTTTTTGAGTTTTCTATGCGATGTTAACATTTGCATTTGTCATTGTCATGAGACGTATTTTATCATTATATTTTTTTAATGTATCTAAGTTTACAATGGGTAACTTATGTGGATAATTTGCCCATTGGGTGTGCCCTATTTGTTGCATTCTGATTGTGACGATTTCTCTATGGTTTATATACTAGTAATTAATAGAAAAAAGTTTATAACGTTTGGTTGAAAGAGCAATCTTTGACTAACTTTCAGGTTCTGTGTTGTGCTGGTACATTTTATACACATTCAATGAAATAAAGTATACGAATCTCGTATGCAGAAAGAACAAAATTGTGGCAGCAACCAATTCTAAATTTGCATCTTTTACTAGTGCTCCATGAAGAGATTATTTCTAAGTGTAATCCATGAGGAGATTATTTCTAAGTGTCTTTTCTGCGTTTTTAAAAAGGTCAATTTAATTTCAGTTTCAATTCTGTTACGTACACGAGTGTATTGACAGAAGCAGAGAATCAGCACAGCTTAGTTCAATTTAAATACATGTATAGCTTTTTATGTTTTTTTAACCTTCTTTGTTGATGACTGGTTAGATTATTAACCCGAAGATAAAATATAATTTTTATTTATAACATTTGGTGAAAACACCAGGCAAAACCCAATATTGAAGAACAATACATTAAAGGGATGCAAAAAAAAAAAAAAAAAAACATTACACAGGGGGGAAAAAAGATGAAACATGCCAAGACTAATTTAGAAAAAAATAACTAGAGAAGATGGTTCTGAACAGCCAATATGAAGGCTTGAAGGGTTGCGGACTGAACAATGGTTTCAGGTAAGTAGTTCCAAAGTTATGGAGCATAAGAGTAGAAGGATCTCTGAGAAAGAGTCAGACGACGGAAAGGAATGTTTACAGCACATGAGTTCAGATGACGTAGACCAGGACGGGGGTGGGGCTGGGATGGATTTGGAGAGGTACATAGATTGTAAAAGATCTTAAAAAGCTGGTACAGAGTAGCAATATCAGAGTTCAAGAGGAGGTCATCACGGGATAATTTCCATTGCTGAAGAATTACACGAGAGGTTAATCGTTGAGTGGATTCAATACGATTGGTCAGGGTTTTGTTGAGAGGATGTCATGTTGTACAACCATATTCAAGAGTTGGACGGTTCAAAGCCAAGTACAAAGTGCGGCGAGTATTTATGGGAGCGACCTGGAAGGACCGATGGATGAAGTCATATGTTTTGCAAGCTTTTTTGCAAATAGAGTCAATATGGAGATTCCAGGAGAGATTGTCAGTCAGCAAGATGTCAAGAAATTTAGCACAGGGGACACGTTCAATGTCTTGGTTATCGAGAGAGAATGATGCATCTGGAAAAGGATCCTTCTTGGTTGATATGACCATAAACTTGGTTTTAGACACATTAGCAGTGAGATGATTATTGCAGAACCATTGATGGATAGAGTTAATGTCAGATTGAAAGTCAGTGAGATCAGAAGCAACTTCTATAGGTTTGAAAAGGGTAATGTCATCAGCATAGAGAACTAAAGATCTATTTAAAGAGAAAGAAGTGAAAAAGAGATCATTGACATAGATGAGAAAAAGAAGAGGCCGAAGGACGGAGCCCTGGGGAACACCAGAAAGGACGGGGACAGGAAGAGAATCGGTACCATGAACAGCAACAAGCTGGGTCCTGCAGGAAAGGGGAGATCTGAACCAACACAATAAAGGACCGTTGATACCAATAGCTCTAAGTTTGTGGAGAACAGGACTGTGGGGGACACGGTCAAATGCCTTTGACAGATCGAAGAGGGTCATGGCAATACTTTTTTGGTGTTCTAGGTGATCATACCATTCATGGAGGGCTGTTGTGAGAGCATCAGTAGTTGAAGACTTGGGAAGGAAACCAAACTGCCTCTTGGTGAGAATGTTATTGAAATTAGAACATGGGGAGGACGGGTTGGCGTAGCGTTTCTGACCTCGCCTTTCACCGCTGCGGCCCGGGTTCGATTCCCGGTCGGACCTAGGTTGTACGTGAATTTGGTTGTCGATCCATACTCGTCCTCGCAGGTTTTCTCCGAGCACTTCGGTTTCCTCCTGCAGCTAAAATCGAAAATTCTTTCCATTATTCTGTCTTTCACACCACGGAGGCGTCCCTTGAATTTAATGCAGTTGCACTATTGGGACTAGCCTGGCTTACAGCCGAATGTTATAAATAAAAAAAAATGACTATGAATGATCTTTTCGAGAAGCTTACTACAGATCAGCTGCAAAGAGATGGGTCTGTAATTGGAAGCAGAGTGAGGGTCCCCAGATATAAAGACATGTATCACTCTAGAAAGCTTCCAGGCGTCAGGAATGCTACCAGTAGAGAGACTTAAGTTGAACAGGTCAGACAGAATTGAAGACACAATAGTAACAGTCCGTTTAAGCATGAGGCTGGTAATACCATCGACGCCGGCAGCTGAGGTGTTATTCAGCTTTCTAATAAGCAACCTAACATCAACACTGGAACTGCTGCAATGAGAAATAAAAGAGGAGCAAATTTATATAGGAGATGGTGAGTTAAGAATATCAGAATCATTAAAAGATTCAGAAAAGAACTGGAAAATAATGTTGGCTACCTCAGTTACGGAGGAAGCAGAAATACCATTATGGTTAATTGTGTCTGGAATCGGGGACTTACCCGAGCGAGACTTACAGTAGCTCCAAAAACGCTTACTTGGAGAGGCCTAAACCAGGAGGCTGTCAAAGAAAACCTGCTTGTCATGTTTCAGTCTATTACATAGTTTGTTACCAATACTTTTGTACTTGATTAAAAATTGTTCATTCGTTAATTTTTTCCATTTTCTAAACTACGCATGTTTCTTTCTACAAAGTTTACGCAACTCACTATTAAGCCATGGTGGATCTTTGGCTTTACATTTGACAGATATCTTGGGTATACACATGTCCATAACATTCATAAAATAAGTATGAAAATGGTCCCAGGCACAATAAACATCATCCTCATCAGCAAACTTTGAGGAGGATGTTATTTGTCGATATGCAATCCTTTAAGCATAATTTGCTATGCTAAAAGGGTTATTGTTTTTAAGAAAAAAGAAAGATCCTCATAGTTTAGACATCCAAATTAGCTCAAAATTTCAAGGGGGAATTTGACCGGGAACATGGTTTTTGACTACTTTTGATACATTCAATAAGACAACGATGGTATCCTACACTGAACAAAGTCCGTGGATTTTTGACCAATTTTGAATACGAAAAGGATTTTTGGCGCAGTTGCTGTTCGGATTTATTTTAGTTTTTCACACACAAGAGAGCCCTTTCTATAAAAAGTCTCATCTGTGTATACTCATTTTCAAAAAAAAAAAAAAAAAAAAAAAATCCTTATTCCAGTATTCAATTATATAGCTGTTTCTAGATTTTCTTGAACATGAAATTACTTCACTATCACATACCAAATAACAAGGGGCAATAATATATCATTAAAATAACATTACAGAAGTTTTTTTTTATTATTAAAAGTAACCACGGACCTATTTAGCTTGTGGGTTATTTTCTATTTGCATATATATTGAAGATATTGAAGAAAAATTACTAATCATGTATAGAATTGTTGAATGATCTCATTAAGTTGATCAAAATTGAGACTCATCGTTTGAATGTCCGCTCGGTTGCAGAGAAAAAATAAATATGAACCACACGAGGTATTGATGTTTGGTTTACGAACGAAGGATTGATAATTCATTTCATTTTGTCGCATGACAATATTTGTGTCTGTTGGATTTCTTGCGACATTTTGTGGTATTCAAAGTTGCATTTCTTGAATTTGAACAAAACATCCTAATTCTTTAATATCTGTTTTACAATAGTTTATTCTTTTACTATAATAATATCCTATGGGCCCGACTTTACACTTGATTAAAACATTTTTAGTTGACATTATCTAACGCGCTTTTAAAATATCAACTCTGGCATCTTATGTATTTGTAAATAAATAGTCATCATCTACAATATTTGTGAAGTAAATAAAAGCACAGCAAACTTAATCGTCCATGCGCCAAATAAAATAAAAATCATTCATGGTTAATTGCTTGACAGTAGGCATATACTGTTCTGGATGGATTATTCTCAAAATAACCAAACTGAAAACATCTTTTGGATATTTGTCCACCTGTTTCAATTTTATAACAATCATATCGAGCAAATTCGTTTTGCAACAAAACCAGGACTATTATAAAAAATTGAAATTTTGTTATTAAAAAAACCTCAAAAAGAGTCGTTGCTACTAGAACATATAAAGTAATAAGAGTTGATATACAAAATAAACAATATTCTTTAAGTCAATACTAAATGCTTGCTGTATTCTCATACAAGTTTATCGTTAATTGCAAATATATTACGACTGTTGCTGATGACATTAATTCTGGTGTAGAAGTAATAATACGATTACAAATCTATCTGGCACGTTCCAAACGCCGTGGGAGACTGCATTGTTTTCATGATCTTCAGTTTCTGTTTCATTTCATAAATTATAACCTTAGGCAAACTGTCAAGTGTTTTTGTTAAGCTATATAATTGAAATCTATAAACGTGGAAAATGAGGAGACATGACAGTGTGTTGACAAAGATTCATTGCAAATAAACTTTGTCATGCATTTTTGTCTGTTGATAACCAGGGATGATTTGTGTGGTGCTCTGGCATAATGAGCGGAAAGTCGCGATTGAAGATTTTGAATAAATGGCTGCTAAAGTAAAAATATGATGAAAATATCAAATTTCTGTTTTGACATAAAACACATAAATACATCAGTGTTAACTTATATATCGCGTTTTGAAGGTCAATTACGCAGGGAAGTGTAATTATTTACGGGTAATTGATCGCGTTTTGCTATTAGACACAATAGTAAACAGGAACTTTAAAATCGATTGCGACAATTTTTTACTGCCAGATTTTGAGTGGACTGCCTGGTATTTCGATCTCTAAATGAAATTTGTAGAAAGAAAGTATGACATATTATATATCATTCGAAAGCTGAGATTATAGAGAATTACAATATGCCATAAACTCAATTTTGAAAATCGCAACTTTCCGCACATTTTGCCAGAGCACCACTCATTTGTTTAAAACATTGTAATCATTAAAAAGGGATGGGATAATTTAGGGTGTATTTCTTATAACTTGTAAGGCGGGACGTCACTAGACTTCCTCACCAGAGTTAGAACTTCTCACCGACTGAATTTTATGATAAATGGATAATTAGACCATCTAGTTCAAATATGTTTTATAAGTTTACATTCAATTCTAATTCAAGTTCCAATACTAGTATATAAAAACCTACTTACAATTGAGGTACAAAGATCAAATTTCACCACATTTCCTGGCTAGTATTTCTAAACAGACCTTCTCATTGAGAACTGGAAGTCTAGTGACGTCAGGCCTAAAGTTTTGTAAATGTTGTCTGCTTTTACACCTTTGAATAGCGGGAATAATATTTTCAATGAGTAAATGAAAATGATCCTCCTATATAATAGTTGGCAATGCGTAGATGCAGACAAATGGCCATAAACAATAAAGTTCAGACAAAGAATATTATTTAAAATTTTGGATACGGAAATAATAGTAGCCATACACATTTGTGTGTTACACATGCCTTGGCCAATACGGTTCACCTGACATTTGAATTCATTTTTTTTTTATTAAAGCCTTAAATAACATGGCCCCATCTTACATCAGCGATCTCGTCACTAAATACAATCCTGGGAGAGAGTTGCGCTCCACTGCTACAAATCGTCTTCGTGTCCCCCTGCTGGAAATACCAATTACAGAGTTTCAATAAAGAGTATATTAGTAATGTAACTGTGCAAAATGTAACTTTTATTTGTTGGTTTTTCAAAATTTTCCAAAATTTGCGCAAATTGCAAATTTAATAATAATTTAAGAAAAAACTCTGATTTCTTACCCAAAAAAGTACAATTTTTTTGTGAATTTCAGCAAAATTTGGATGATTTGCTACATGACAAATTTGTGGGGTACCTTTTTGTGTCTGAACAAAACTCTTTCAAAACTCAAACTCTTCCTGCAAAATTGTCCTGGCCCTGCTCGCCCCCTCATCTGAAAAATTCTGGTTACGCCACTGAGATACACATAACTGTAATGTAATTTCCACAAGCGAATGCTTAGTCAATATACTCAAATCACGCAGAAAGTTTATATCCCTTGTCCTTTCTGTAACTGTTTGTCATCGTCTTTATCTGTACCATCCAAGACAAAGCCAACGACAGAATTACACGGTTAGGTTATTCATAAAGGAAAAAATAGGCGATTTCAAAAGTGCAGTGATACAAGAAAGAAAATGCGGCATTAAGAGTTCAATTCTAAAAGGGCATTTTTACGAGTGTTCTCAGTGTTGAAAGAGATTATTTCTAAGCGTGCTTTTGTGATTTTAAAAGGACAATATCAATATACGAGAGATTACTGCTTTTGAGATAAATCACGAGTTTCTACTCACGGTTTTTACAGTTGCATTAAGCAAACAATGATACACTTTCAATAGCTGTGTCAATCTATCTATTGATATCAAATACAGAGGACAGTAGTGAATCATGAAAATGCTTAAAATAACATTGCGTTTGTGTCTGGGGTATTGGCAATTTTCAAAGCAAACACAAACATTCTTCATTTGCATATATAATGAAGGAAAATAGTTCATTAAAATCAGTATAGTTAATGACATTATCGAATTGACCGCAATCGAAAATGTATCATTAGCTAATGCGCGCTCAATTTTGTTTCGAGAAAATATCAAGTTCAGTGGTCGAGGCAGTCATACAAAGTGTTCTTGATTTGGAAATAAAAGAGTATTTACATTTCATCACATTTCACGATTTGGTTATGTTAAACTGCATTTACATTTTAATTAGTTTTAGTTTCTCTTGTTTTTTATGCATCGGGGAAACAACACTAAAGTGTCCACCTTCAGTTACACCGGGATGGTATCTATCTAACACCACTCTCTAAAATGAAAATACTTACTTTTAAGTAATCTGTTATCAGTGATGAGACTTTTCAGAGATTTAAAATTTTAAGTCTCAACAAAGTTTGTTATATTAAAATGAGGTGTTTTCATAGAATCAAATATTAAAATCATTAAAGTGAGCTTTTTGATTCGAAAGGAACTATAAATAAATACGCAAAACCATTATTCCACTCTCTAAATTCCAGTGACAAAACTTTGAAAAGACTATTGCTGACCTTTTGGATTATACATAAAACCTTTTGGTTTCAAAACACATTTTGAATTTTTATTAGGTTTTTTTTTAAAGTCAAAAGGAATAATTTAAACTAAATCTTATTTTCGAGACTTAAAAATGTAAGCCTCTGGAATGGTTCATCGCTAAGACTTAAAAGTAAGTCTTTCCATTTTAGAGAGTGCATGCTTCTTGTTGAACATGTTATTTGGAATCTGAGATTTAAAAAAAATAAAACATATTTATATATATCACAACGAAATAAAACAAAACCGAATTTAGCCCAATAGTCCGATTGTTCGCTTTTCCGAAGGTTCGTTCGTCCGAAGGTTTGCTAGTCCGAAAATGAAATAGGGTTCGCTAGTCTGAAAAAGTAAAAAGGTTCGCCATTTCGAAAATAAAATAGGGTTCGCTAATCCGAAAAATTATTAATTATGATGATTAGCGAACTTTTAAGTGGACCTTAAGTAATTTTCTCAAATTGGATTGGTAAACCCTCATGTACAGAAAAGTACGCTTTCGGACTGGCGCACCTCATTCATTTTCGGATTAGCAAAACATCGATGTTACAAAGAACACCATATTTTTATATTATGTCTATTAACCCTCG
>JXSR01S026917.1:5585-31213 GCA_000969725.1 Ophiothrix spiculata | reverse complement strand
TTATTCACAGTCCCATATCGGCATCTTCTTCGCAGTACGATTCTTCGAATAGAGTCTTCCAAAACAAAAACATGTCCGTCGAGTCGCCGAAGTATTTACTGCATTTTCAAGGCGAAAAACACGTAAATATCAAAACAATTACAACAAGCGTGTACAAAATAAAAAATAAAAATAAAAATGCCGGTCGTAGAATTTCGAAATTTAGAATTTCGAAATTTACGACCGGGCGGGTGAGGGCAACACATCAATTTTTTTTTTTACGCCTTACTAGAATAGAAATCACAAACATAAGTCTGAATATGTCATTGATGTGAGTAACAAATAGATGCCCAGGCAGCGGTTCCTTGGCAGCCTGCTAGTGGTATACCTTGGGTGGGGCACAAGAGATCTTGGGTTCAAATTCAGAAAAAAAACACTTTTTCTCCTATGTAAAATGTGGCTTGACTGGCTAATTCTGGTGAAAGATTGATAAGAAAAATGCAAAGCTTTCAAATACTTTACAGAAATACAAAATGGCAATCAAAACACTTTTTAGGTCTGTTTGGGTCTTATCACAACTGTAGGCACATACCTCAAATTATCAATCCAAATCTATGATTTACTCTTGATTTTTTCAACTCATATTATTTAACTCACAGATTTAGTAACTTCTAACTCCATGGTTTCCATGGTGATGTTATGCCAGACAATTGCTTTACTATTGACAGCTTGTGGTTTCTTCTCAGGTGCAGTGCATCTTGGCAGCAAATTAAATTAACATTGAAACCATGCATGTTAGACTATATACAGTAGAAACTCATTATAACGAAGTTGCTGGGGACACAAAAACCCGGGGGGGTAACTGATATTTGTGTCCGGGTAACAACCCGAGTTCCGCAGGTTCCGAAGGTGACCCTATGTGAGACCAAAAATTGGCAAAAATGAGTGAAATGATACCCTATCTGAGACCATAAATCTACCATATCCGTTCGAATGGATACCCTATCCGAGACCATACCTGTCAAATGAATACCCTATCTGAGACTATACGCAATTGTGACAAAATAATAATTGCAAGAAATCATTGGTAAAATGTAATTGTACACCATTTGAAATCTTTTAAGAAGTGTTTCTAGGTATTTGAAACATGTTTTGGCAATTTAAGGCACCATTGTCATTAATTTAACAATTCTTTCTAACTTTGATACTTTAAAAGACAGATTTGATACCCTATGTGAGACTTGCAGAGTACCAGGTCGATTTTGATACCCTATATTGTAAGTCTCGAGACCTGTCCAGGTCTCACCTTTATGGTAACGCGGGTGGTTACCCGGTCAGAATACCCAGTTACCCCCCCGGGCACAAAAATTACTTCTTTTATCCAAAATTTCGTTATATCAGGGTTTCTAAAACAATAAAAAACAAAAGAAATTAGTAAAATGGTACAGGAAATTACTACTTTATAACAGGGCTTATTTTCTTACATCAGATTTCGTTATAATGAGTTTCTACTGTAGTATGGTCACAATATTTTGTACGAACAGTGTTTAGTCCATCTAGTAGGATCACAGGCAGCGCGATAATCGCCCTCGCTGCTCACAGCCTGTTCGTAACTGTTTGTATGAAGTATTGTGACCATAGTCTAAATTAGCTTTCCATTTTACTACAAGGAGTCAGGCCAATAATAATTTTGTTTTGACACAAAATGTCACTCAAACCAGGTGTAATGTTTAACATGGTATGAAGATATCTAAATACTAACTTATGGTAGGGTTTGGTTTACAATTATCGTACACCTACATAAGCTATCAATTTAATTTACCCTTTAAAGTGATGAACCAATACCATGTAATTTGTGAAGTGTGAGTAAATTGCTCTACATGTGTATTGATTTGAATATCTGAGCTATGGCAACCTTATTTATCAAATAACATTTACCCTTGCACTTGAAAATCAATCAGATCAATTTCTAATATGAATTAATAATTATACTACACATTATAACATTTACTTTCTGTCTAAATTTTTGCTACAAAACAGGACAAGGTAACATAATAAATTATGATATATGCCTACAATTTCCAGGGGGAGATTAAAATAAATAACAAAATGTACACAGTGTGTAAACAGTCTTTTTAATAGATGTCTTTCAGAAGAGTTTAGTAGTCACTTTTGTTGCTCTTAAGATGTTGTTTCAACAAAACATTGCTTTGAAAATTCATATTATAGGTGTGGTTTATCAGCAACATAATTTTTGGTAAAATTTACTATTTTTCCTTCCTACTATACCAACATTTTGAAAGCATAACATTTAATGGAGCGTGGCTGAGTGGTTAGAGCACGGGTCTCGTAATACAGAGGTTATGGGTTCGAGTCCTGGCCCCGGCGGTTTACGTCTCCTTGTTTCCTTGGGCAAGAAACTCTAATTGCTCCGTGGTTCGGAAGTCACATTAAGCCCTTGGTCCCCTGTGCGAATGCTCCTTATTGGGGCGCTGCATACAGTGTATACCTGGTGAGTCTGAGTCTATGGTAAAAAAGTGTATTCTTCCTTCCAAAAATGTTAAAACATGTTACAGGTATCATGTCATTTATTTTTTCTTGCCTTATTTAGATTTATTTTTATGTTAAATTAATTTTATATCTATTTATATATTTTATTTGAGGGTTTTTCCCCCTCATTTTGATGACCCGAGGCAATTAAGTACTGGTGCTACACTATTTTTGCTGCTACAAATTTACTAAATAAGGTAACTCAGTTGCTTTCTAATGTAACAAATGATATGGAACCAAAATTGTAAGAAAATGTATTCAAATAAAGATAATAAAATATGTTGTGATGTTGGTTTCACCCATCAAATGACAGGTATAGGCTCTACTTCTTATGCTGTTATATAATCTATGCTATACATATATATCAGCTCCGTTTGCTGTGATAGTATGCCAGATATGTAGGAAATTGATTTTTTGGGAGACCAGCTGGCTGGCATTGACAGGGCAAATAGTTGGCAAATTAATGTGAATTAAAATACGTCCCTGGAATATATTACAGCCTGGACAATATGCTTCAATTTTTTAATTTCATGTGAATTCTGAAATGTTATTGTAGGTGTTTATAAATGACTGTACCTTAACTCTATAACCCTGATTTAAAGAACGTTCATTTTTAGCACCTACTATGTCATAGGAGAACAAAGCATGTTTCGCTGGGATTCAAACCCATGACCTCTGCCGCCAAGGGTGGCAGACCATTCACAGACGGAGGCAGCATCACATAGATGCATGAGGCAATTACCCCCCCCCCCCTCAAAAAGGGCTGAAAAAAACATTTTAAAAGGCAGTGAAGGGTAGATAACAAAAAGAGAAGAGATGGGAAAAAATTTACTTTGTATTTATTTTTTTGGTTCAGAAATTAAAATTAGATATCTAAGCTCTTAAGGAGCTCAGCTCATGTGGTCTAGTGGAACAGAGCAGGACTCCGAATCAGTAGCTTGAGAGTTCGGCCAACGGGTTATGACCTTGGGCAAGACATTTATCCTAATTGCTTCATCGACCCAATTGGTACTAGGAAGGACTCAATAGGCTAGTTCAGACGATCGTTGACTAGCCGTTGATATCATCGAAGAATTAGTCATTGATGATTAACTTGTGGTTTATGACCGTCTGAATGCGATCGTTGGCAAGGAAACTTCGACTAAACTTCAAGTTATAAACCACAAGCAATCTTATGGTTTACGCGTAATCAACGACTAGTCATCGAGGTTTAGGTCCGTCTGAATTGTTTGTCAACGACATCGAAGATAAGCGTGACTATTGATGCATGAACCTGTGTATTTACCCTATGTTATCTCTCTGGGCCTACTGTACAATGTACATGTAACATAACTGAATGCCTGTATCTCATTTGCTGATGTCAAGTTGTTTACTTATATTTTAAAATTATTTTTACATGCAGCGTAGCTACTGGCTAATATTTTATCGACAAATTGAGAATTTTAGGTGAACATATGCCGGGGATTCTTTTATAAATTTGAAATGTCAGATTATGTTAAAGATTAGACTATTTTCTATGGGTATTTTCTTTATTTCTTCTTTTTTTAGTTCAATAGTTTTTCCTATTAGTATCATACAACATGACGACTGACTTATTTTAATAGTAGTATGATAAAGGCTATACCTTCTTCTTCATAAATATATTCTCTTTTTTGTTTGTTATGTATTCAATATAGTTTCCCAATTTGCTGCTTTTGCCATGATTTCAGAACTGAGAACAATTTGTACATACTGGCATCTAGCGAGACGTGAAATCGTATCCAAAATTTATCATCGATGATTATTCTGCTAGCAAATAATCATCGATGACAACGCTAAGTATGAACGCGCGTCGTTGACTAAAAGGTCAATATTTAATCATCGATGATTCGTTGTCATTGATGATTACACTTCGTATGAACGAAACTAATAGGCGCCGTGTTTGTAAGGCAGTCATGTAACTTGGTTATATTCTACTGGTAATGGAATAAATGTAAAGCGCTTTTATCAATTCTGGAAAAAGACCCATATACGCATCAACATTTATTTATTTATTTTATAAGACCTTACAAGATTTAATTTTTTCCTATTGTTTTTTAAATGGCAAACTCTTTTAACTGAACTTAGAGACCCTGGTCTTGGTATTACGGGGGTTGTGGCCTAGGTGTCATCTTTCAAATGAGAATATTCAGTATGGATGTTTTTGAGTTCAATTTTGAGTTGGGCTATGCTTGGCCTCAACACATTTTTTGCTACCAAACATTTGGTCGTAACGTCAAACTGACAAGTGACTCCAAATAAAATAACTTCAGCACCAAGTTAAAAACAGATTAAACTTTGCACTATGTGTTGAATTGAATAAGGTAAAGAAATTGAACCAGCATCAAATGTTTGTTACCCGTCTATACTTTTAATTCGATCACATTTATTTTGTAACAGCACAACCAAATGTTTGGTAGCAAAAAATTTGTGTGGAGGCCGAGTATAGCCTAACCGTTTCTTCATAAATTAAATTAGGACTGGCCATGGATGGATGCTGAAACTACAAACATTAAAGTACTATTTTTAATTAGTTCCACAGACATGATTTTCATATTTTGTTGTTATTGTTATTGTTCAGGATCATTTAAGTGAAACAAATAGAGAAAGATGCGAAGTACGGTATGAAGTATATTTTATCTTTGTTTTAGACTGAATAAAATTATAATGATATTAATTGAATATAATCTTAATCTTACAAATTACTTGAAGAAACATTGATAACTCTGTGTTCTTTGTAGGGTTGAAAGGATTTTTCCATCGAAAGAAAGAAGGGGACACTTCAGCCTCAAACATCAGTGAAGCCAACTTATCGTCGACAGAAGCACACCCGGTTTCCTATGCGGATAACATCCATAACCTCCCTGAGAGACCCGGGGCATTTAATAGGGTCTTGCAACAGATACGGAGCAAACCGGCCATGTGAGTAGCCCGGGGGGGCCACTTAGCCATACTGTTGTACACATGCGTGAACAAAAAAACACGGAAAAAGGGGGGTATTTTTGTCAAGAGGCACGGTCCGTACGTTTCGTGTTTAGGGGTCAGAAAACACTGATTTTCAACAAAAAGGGGTGTATTTTCAAAATCCAACCAAACGTGTTTGGGGGAAATTTTTTAAACTATAGGGTTGTTTATTTAGAAAAACTTGTTAAGGGGGTGAAATGAAAGGAATAACCGTTTGAAATCCTTGTTTAGGGGTCATTTTTAAGGCTACTCTATAAACGTGTTTAGGGGGTATTTTGAAAACCTTTGTTCACGCATGTGTACACCATAAAGTGGCCCCCCCGGGGTGAGTAGTCAAACCTGGTTTATGATATGGTTAGCATTCGTAATGAGCAGACTCATTAGATCTGTAGTTGGGACACATGAGTTGACTTGATCTTCTACACATGATATCAGTTGTATTGTTCTGTAAAATACACTGAGTGTCAAATATACTTGGGTAAAAGACAAACTCATAGTTAGTCTATCCAACAATTCTGCAACATACCAACTTTCCAATGCATTACAGAAAAATCACACACCCATGGTCTAGGGTGCATACCTAGGCTAGGACCTTTCCATATGCAATCCACTGTGTGTATGGGGGAATGGTTAGGGTGGGTGTATGGGAGGAACTTTGAAATCTGTAGTTTTCTGGGGATAGTTTTGGTTTGATATCTCTTTCTACATGTAGTGGGGACATTGTGGTTTCAGGTACAAAAGCTACATTCTCGAATGCAAATTTTCTAAAGTGACACTTGACATGCCATTTGGGCCCATGTCAGCTACCATAAATGGTATTTAGGTTTTGTTTGTTATGTTAAAAATGCAGGTCCCTGTATGTCAAAATAGTACACATGAACTTGGTTCCCACAAAGATACTAATTTCAACAACTCACTGTACATATCTCTTTATACAGGAGCGCACCATTGTTGATTTGTGATAAATCCACATTTGATATTCAAATAAGCGCGTCACGCACTGCACGGCATTTACAGAAGTGCGTTTACGCAGAACACAAAGGTCGGCGCACTGATCATCACGCGTCAGGCACTTATAGTACGTACAAAAGCCAGGTGCTTGGGAATAATTGATAACATCAAAGCAGCAAGCAAGCAAACACTGATTCACAAATTAGTCCTTTGATTCAGATATGCTATAGATATTTTTATGAAGATGAGTAGACCTATCTGTTAAATAGAAAACATTTAGAATTTAATTCATACGTTTTCAGGTAGATTTTCGTTGTTGAAAGGTATTCAAACACGCCACAGAGTTGTTCATCGCGAATCAACAACTCTGCATCTGATGCGTCTGCATATTTTTATCACGCTCAGGTGACTTAAGCCACCCTCGCGCGATGAAAATACACAGACGCATGGATGCATCGTTGTTGATTCGCGATGAACAACTCTTTGGCGTGTTTGAATACCTAAATGTATGTATGCAGGATGAAGCTTTGACTGAAGGTATATATCAACAGAAGCCAATGTTTAACTTGCATTTTACACGAAAAGATCTCCATGTGCTTTTAAAAAGGAGCTTGGTCTGATTTCTCAAAACTTTATTTTCAATGACATATGAAAGATGACTACTCAAAGAGGTCCAAGTTTCAAATTTCTGCTGAATCGGTCAAACCATGTTGATTTTATGGAAAATTTTGTATTTTAAAGCTGCTTATACTGTAAACAGGGTTATTTTCACAAGGTATTAATATCCGTGAATTTTGCGTATCAACATCTAACCGCGAATATAACACCCCACAAATACATTCATTTTATATGCAGGTCTATGTAATGAAGCTTTAAAACACTCATTTAACACACGCAAAAAGGTTGTGATTGTCTGGTTTCACAGAAAATTCTGCTTGCAAAAATATTCCCGTTTACAGTGTGTTACTGTGTAAAATTCATCATGGTTACCATAACTAGACACATTTTTATACGTAAAAACGGAACATAACTCAGCTGTGAAATTTCACTCAGATTATGAGAAAAATATGAGCAACATTTTGGTTCCAAAATCTCAAAAAATTTGAAAAAATGTTGAGGCAATCGGACCATGCTCCTTTAATCATGAGCTACTTTCAATAATCAATTCATCAGTGCATTTTAAGCATTACCCTTTCCATGTCCTTCATGCAGGAGACGGCAGTCTGATGGCAAAATCTCCGCAAGCAAGCTTTCAGCATTCCGCACTGTATCAGATGGTACCAGCAGTGACAATGATGTGCCCGCAATCAAAGATGATCACAGACCGGCTAGGAGTCGAACCCCCATCCCGTTCCTGGTTAAGGAGGCAGACACTAGCAGCAGGTCTGCCCAAGATGACTCGGATATGGTAAGAATATTTGCCCAGAAGAGACAAGGATAGTGTAAACCAAGGAAATTGAAATAGAGGAATCATTACTCGCTGCCTTAATGTTGAAGCACATGGAGCTGTGTTCACATGTAGGGCCGTATTCTCGAAAGATGTTTAACGTTAATCAATGTTTAAATCGCGATTTAAACCATAAAAAAGATCAACGTAATTCTCAAAGAGTGACTAAATGTAATCACCGTTTAAGTTTTAACCACTTGTAGTTAAACTACTCTAAAATGCGTTTAAAACTGAACTAGGTCAGGGGGTAGTTTAAAGGTTTAAATTGTATTTTCATCATGTGTCCAACAGCTTTTTTATTGCTGTATGCTTTAAAAATGTAATGATTTTAATGAATAATGCTTGAAAATGATAATATGACGATATGGACATGACCAAGACGAAAAATAAACGCTCACATTGTGTTCTTTATGAAAATATACCATGAATTGTCATTGTAAACATGGTGATACTGTGTTCTAGCAATTGCATAGCGTAGGTCTTTTATTCACGTATTCAACACTGTACAGAGGCATCACTTCATAAAATAAAACAAGCCGTGTAATTGATGAGGCGTAGAAATCTTTATTGAGTACTGTTGACTAGGGACCTACTATTAATTCAACTATATAAAGTTCACTAGTGCATATCTCTTATGTGCACAGTTCAGGGGATGATAATAGCGAGTTTTCGAATCAACGACGGCGACGTATTCTACAACGGTAACCATGCATATTAATTTTTCCCGCACCGCAAAATTTTGTAATACGTCCGTCCTCTTGAGTCTACAACGCACAAACAGCCTGAGAACCATTCTGGCTAGGACGGCAACGTGTGTCTAGAACGTAGCAGGGACGGCGCGCACCATACGCGGTGATGTGCGCCGTTGTAGGATACGTCGC
Source organism: Ophiothrix spiculata (assembly GCA_000969725.1). Lineage (NCBI taxonomy): Eukaryota > Metazoa > Echinodermata > Ophiuroidea > Amphilepidida > Ophiotrichidae > Ophiothrix > Ophiothrix spiculata. The sequence continues at coordinate 22,423 of JXSR01S026917.1, read as the reverse complement.
CGTCGTGAAATCGAAAGCTCCCTATTAATTGGTTTTTAATGCCGCTTTTTACTAAACGCATTGTTTAAATATTGGTTGAGCATTTAACTAAAATCAGATTTTGACTAAACACATTTTATGTCTAACCAACGTTTAGATAAACATCGTTCGAGAATACGGCCCGTAATGTTTTGTAAACGGCCAAGATATGCCAATAACGTTATTACAATTGTTAAGATAATACCGCTTCCTGTTTTAACTTCCTGGATCTGAGTACTGTCTTTTAACAGCTATTTTCAAAGAAATTTGTACCATAAACTGGGGTTACTTTGAACACCAGGGTGACTTTGAACAAAACTTTGACACAGTCGTTTGCAAAACACACATCTCGTCTGATGATTGTTTGTAAAGGATTTCAACAATCTCTGGTTATAGTTCAATTTCTGTACAAATTACTACCAGGCAAGATGAGTTGTTCATGGTTTACCCTATCAAAGCTTTGTTCAGTCACCCCGGTTATCAAAGTCACCGTGGTTTTCGGTACTGCCCATATGTGTGCCATAGTTTAATTGGCTCTTATTTTTATTATTTTTTGTGTCACTATTTTGAAATATTGTATAAAAATATACTCCTAGAAACCTACGATTTGCTTATATGTTTGGTGTGGAATGAAGCTTACTTAGGCCACAGTGGTCAGTGAAAACCTGTTTAGTATGCTGAGGCCATGTGGCATTACAAATCAGGGAGGCATAGCACACTATAAATCCCCTGTATTTACTTCCTAATAAGGATATTGTAGCCATCCATTAGGAGACAGATGTCAGTGCTTTTAAATTTAAACCTTAATATTATTCACATGTGTAATATTTTTTACTTGTTAGAATGAGACAAGATCAGAATGGCCACCTGATATTTTTTGACCAAAAATCCATCCATTTATAAATGGGGGAATTTCAATAATTTATTTGTCAAATAATTAGCATAATTCTTGGTTTAAAATCAATCAAATTTATGACTAAGAATGGGAGTCTTCGTTGATATCTTTTATGAACTAATGATGAACGGCCATCCATCATGGGACAGAATATGATAGCAGAAACAACAATAAATATGATCTTTTGTTCTCTAAATCAATGTCATGAACTAATGCATCTGACTTATGGAGTAAAATCTGATAAGAAACCTCATTGGGATGATGAACCTAAATATTATTCACATGTGTCGTATTTTGTCCTTCCTCGTTAGAATGAGCCAAGATCAAAATGGCCACCTGATCCCTGTTTGACCAAAAATTCATCCATTTATAAATGGGGGAATTAATCTTTTTTTGATATTTTAGGTAGATCTCCTAAGTAGATAAAGCCACCCGTGAAAGTTATAGTGCAATGTAAATGTACGCACTCATCCAACATAAACTGTTCTACTTAATTTAGAGTTCTTTACCTTTGAAATCTTTGAATAGGGGTATACATTTTTCAATAATTTTTGTCAAATAATCAGCATAATTCTTGGTTTAAAATCACTCAAATTTATGACTAAGAATGGGAATCTTCCCTGATGTCCATTATGATATAATAATGAATGGCCATCCATCATGGGACAAAATATTATATCAGGAACAAAAATAAATCTGATCTTTTGTTCTCTAAATCAATGCCATGAACCAATGCATCTGACTTATGGAGTAAAATCTGATAAGAAACCTCATTGAGATGATGAACCTCAAAATTATCAGAATAGCCACCTGATCCCTGTTTGACCAAAAATCCATCCAGTTATGAATGGGGAATTAATCTTTTTCTATGTTTAGGTTAGATCTCTTTAGCAGGTTTTAACAGAGAATAAATTCATTGATGAGTGTAATGAGCCTTATTTTTTGATTTATGAAGTTGGTGCAAGATTACCATTTCAAAAAAGGTATATTAATTTTATGAAATGCTAAAACTTAAAACATACACTGTTGGATATATCAAATCAACAAAGGGTGAAGTTTGAAGAGAAAAGTTTTGTAATTCACAAGGGCCATCCTAAAATGTACTTGGATTTGTCACATACCAGGTCATATCGTTACCTTGCAAATTATATGCAGATATATTGCAAGTTATTTTTGTAACTTAAGGCAGTATCTACTGTAGCAAACATGTGTAAATACACCTTTTTAGCATGGGGTGGATTCAAGTGAAATTGCACGTTTTTAGGAAGTATCTGCTTTGCTTTACGCACATACTGTGTTTTTACTTTGTGTGTCAGATGTCTTACTAATGGGGAAATAATGTGGTAGCTACGCAATTAGGTCTTTGGACTCTTGATACCTCGTTTAACCTCATCCAGAATGGGTTAGAAAATTCATTAATCATTGTGGAAAGTAAAATATGAAGTATTTGACCAAAACTGATCATTTTACTTTGTGATCTTTTAATATTTAAATTTGGTGTATAACCTACGTTGACTTGACAAAAAAATTTCATCTGGTTACTACAAGTGGATTTTTGAAGGCTTGTATTCTAGTAGGCAATGAAATGCAGGACTCTGAATTATGAGGTAGTGAGTTCGAGGCCCACTGCGGCCATTGAATGATGTCATTGGGTAAAACATGTAATCTTGATTAATAGACCCAAGTGGATTGGGAAGCTTTTAGGGAAATATTTCATTTCACCCATACAGCGCATACTTCATAACTTTTATTTTTATTTTTTAGGGTGTATTTAATCTTTAAGATATGAGGTATGGTCTTTTTGATACCATTAGGTGTTCATATAGAATTTAACTTGGAGGTACCGTACATTGATTAAAATACATTTTCTGGATTTAAGAGGATGGATTTTAGCAATACAAACATTTGATCAAGAAATGTTTTACTTTCCTTGAATTAACCTACTTGAAATCGTTTTTTCATACGCATTTTTTGATTTGCATATTAAATAGCCATTAAGTGTTTTTCTGGCATTTCCCAGTGAGAGATACTTGTGGAGCTATATTTAGCATGATTGCTTTCATAATTTGTACAGTGTAGGCTAAAAATTGATTTGTTTGTCTCTTGACATTTTCACAATCCAATGCAGTATGCAATGTTTTAAAGGCCAAACAATAACAATAATTTTGTGCAGGGCGTCATTGTTTTTAAATGCAATCCCTGTCCTGGATTTTTGTTTAATTATTTTTTGTTATGCCTTTATTTGTCTTGTGATCCTTGATAATTTCATCATATTTCTTCAAACAAATATATCTTAGATGTATATTTTGGTCTTTTTCATAGAATATGATCTTTTGGATTTCTGAAAGAGAAGCTTGACTCATTGCAAAGATATTGTTGCAAATTTAATTAAAACTAAAAAGAAACTCTGAAATAAAATTCATGTTCAACATCAAGTCCTTGGTACTCCACTCACGCTCATGGACTAAAACTAATGTGTGTTCAAAAAGTGATTCAAAAATCATTACCAATTTTTTTTTAAATTATGCCCTGAAGAGTCTTAATCTATTAAAATAGATTAAGGACTTTTACTTGTTTTGTTTAGCATGTATGACCCTTCATTACAATTGTTGCATCTTCTGTGCTGGTAGGCCTACATCTAGGTTCAGTTTGGCCTACATATAGGCAGCATAATCATCATAATACTATGTTCATTGTAAAAATAAAATGACATCATTTCAAGTGATTATCCAAAGTTATGTAGGGTGTTAATTGGCCACTTTGAGTCATAGCAATTTAAAAGCGAATCATGATTTGGAGATTTTCTACAAGAGTGCTGCAAAAACCATCATTTTCCTGCTTTTGGGCATTGCTTTTATGTAGTCATGGTAACATGTAATAGCTACTAGTTGCAGGTTGTCACCCCTTGTTTGTAGCAATGTGACTGTTATCCAGGGCAGCTACAGTTTCACTAATCAAGTGACTTTATATCATGGGATCTATGTGGTAACCTTGTCAAACATAACCAGGGAAATAATGGCTGCTGGTAAAACCTATAGGCCTAACTTGCAAACAAGGGATATAATGGCTACTTGTAAAACCTATACCTTGCAACATTACCTTCTGCAGGACAATCTCTTCGCTCTTAACATGGTGTTGCCGAGTATAATTGGAGAACCTGCGAGTCTTGCTTCGAGTGTTACTTCTCAAAAATCGCAACGCTCTAGATCAGGATCAGTAAGTTAGACATATATGCACTCATGGTGTTCACTCGCACGATTAGTGACACGGTTGCAGTTTGATGGTGATGGTGGTGTTAATATTTTTATATATTTTTCATATGATATATATTTTTGTATATTTTGATAACTTTCATAATTGAAATAATTTATGCACTATTTCTTTGAGTTATTAGATATTTTTTATATAATAATTATTATTATTATTCATACACTCCACAAAAATATGCTTCAGAATCATCAGTCTAATTTGACAGTTGTCAACTTTCATGCATTCATCAATTTTGTTCAGATACAGTCTGTGCATTGCAAATTGTGTTGTGCAACAAGCCTCAAAATACACCGGGCACTGGGGCAATTAGCCCCCACTTTTCACCAAATAGCCCTGATGAGTAAATTTTAGTCTATGGCAAAATGCACTATGGGGGCTATTTTGGCAGATTTTGCTCAAAATAGCCCTGGTAGCCCCCAAAAGTACATGCACGTAACATATGCCCGTGTGTATGGCACATTTTTTTAAAGGAAAGGTGAAACAAATTATAATACGTGTATGAATTAGATTAATAGCTGCTTTTTACTTGGCGTTCATGAAAATAATGCACCTTGTGTTGAAGTCATTTCGCTTCTTCAACTACAACACCAGCATTTGCTGCACTAGTTTTGCACAGTTTCACTGGCTTCAAGCAATACGCAGTTATTACTCTGTAAATTATGAAATTTTATCTTATTATGTTGATAAACTGACATTTCAGTTTATACCTTTTGTGGGTTAAATTTCTGTATTGGTAAGGCTGTTATTTCCAACACAATACTTGCTTTGTAACCTTTATTTATGTGATGGATGTATCTATAGTATTACACTAAAGTCCAACAACACTCCCTACTCAGAAATTTGATCCTCAAAATTAACATTTATACTTGTATCATTGTAAATACAAAGACCCTAAAAGAAAATATTACCCCTCCTAATTAATAATTTCTGTTCTTTTAATCATTAAAACTAACGTAGACATAGTGGTGTGGAGGTTTTAATTATTTTGCAACTTCTGGTCACATGCCAGAGTTGTTGTTGTACACCTACAGCAAGTCATTGACACTGAAACTAACAATCCCATAATATAAATATACAGCATGTGCTTTAGAGTTTACACCACTATTTTGCATTCTGTATACTTTGTAATAAAATATGTGTCAGACCGGAAGCTGTAACTCTAAAATGAGCAAGGGAACCCCGTATATTTTTGGCTCATTTTTTCAGCATAACATTTTCTACAACATATCAAAAAATAAGAACCACTTTCAGTACTTTTTTCAATATCTAATAGAATTCAGAATCATGCTATTTTTGCAATGTAATTTCCGGCTCTTAGTCATGCACTGACACCGGTTCTTCATGCTTCAATAAAGTTTGCAAAATAAATACTGCAAATTTCAAGCTCAAAACATATAGAATGAACTTTTAGCTTCCTGCAAATACCAAATTCCAAGGTTTGGTGATAAAATAGCATCTGAAACACCAAAAAATGAATACAAAGAAAAAAATAAGGGATAATTTGTTTCCTTAAATTAGTGGTGTGTACCCTTTCATGAGTAATTCAACCCATAGAGTAGGGTTTAAGCAATAGGCATGACCAATGCAAACTCCCATGAACTAGGGAGTTTTTTACATTTATATTGTGAAAAGATGGTCTTGAGGACCATTCTTACCCATACAACCTTTCTCTGTGGGCACGTGTGGTCTAACGGAAATCGGCAGGACTCATAAACGTGAGGTTGTGAGTTAAAGCCCCATTGGTGCCAACGTGTAGTGAACCTGGGCAAATTACTTTATCATACTTGCCTCGTCGAACCAAGTGTTATATGGGGAGTTACTAGGAATACTGACATTGAGCGCTTGAATAGGAAGCTGGCTGTATTCTAGTGGTAACAGAATAAATGTAAAGTGCTTTGATCAATTATGGAAAAGCGCTATAATTATAAGCAGCAACATTTATTTTTTGACATTTATTTATATCAGTGCCCTAGATGAATTTGTAAAAAATGACAATGGTAAAAAATGCATACTGTGCGAGTCAAAAAAACTGCAATAATTAGATGGAAGCCATATTGTAAAAGCAAAAGATTTTTATGAACAAATAATATTAATTTCCAAATAGATCATGGACTAAGCTTTCAAACGGTGAAAGAATGGTGAAAATTGATAAAGGCATTGCAAAGATATCCTTATTTGAATAATATGGTATGAAAACAGTTCTGTCCAAATGAGTAAGCCTTGTCAAACGAGTAAGTACTAATATTAAATTGAATTTCTTGCCAACACCTCTTGAATAATAACACAAACTGATTACCTTGCTCCTGAATATCTCCTCTTAATCTATTAATTTACATATAAAAAATAATTTAGGAGGTCTTTTCAAGTGCTAAATGACATGTTTAGGGGTACTGTTTTAGAAGGGAGAGCTTATTAATCAGTCACTGTTCAAAATGCCTCAAGATCAGTTCACAAACAAGCAACGTGCTCTTTAAATATCATGTTTATTGCTGAGGTTTATTTAACACCAAATCTCGTGCAAAAGTGAAACGGAGATCCCGGGTTGCATTCCCCCAATCGCGTGTACCATGTGCATCCACCATCTATAGAATTCAGGAGAAATTCAAAAGAACAGGAACAGTCCATAACTTAAGTAAAGAGAGATCTGGAAGACAGCGAACGGCAAAAAGCAGGAGAAACGTCGACCACGTTCGTCAGACATTGGCAAGGGAGCCAGAAGTTAGCTCGCAAAGAAATCCCCTGCCATATGTGTCCAAGTCTACGTTCAACCGAATATTGAATATTCAGGGCCACCTAGCTCAACCGGCCCTTTTTAAGGCAACCCAATACAAAAGACAAAAGATAATGTCATGATTGTGTCCTCCAAAAATAAAACATATGCACAACAGTTGGATAGAACTGTTTTAATGCCTTCCTATTCAAATAAGTGTATCTCTATGACGCCTTTATCAATTTTCTCCATTCTTTCACCATTTTAAAGGTAAATCTATGATCTATTTAGATATATATATTTCCTGTTCATGATATCTCTTGTTCTTAAAATATGGCTTTCAATTAACTATTGCAGTTTTTTTGACTCACTCGGTATATCTACAATTATCATGGAATAAAAAAACCTCTGTATCAGCTGAAGAGATCGAGTTTTGTGCCTGAATTGAGAAAATTGTTATATCTGTTTGCTGTATTATAAAGTGTTATCACTTATGTCACTGTTTCACACCCTTTTAAGCTCTTTTACTATTATTAGCCACAAACGTTAAATTCCATCTTGTTAGAAAATTTTATAACCAACTATAATGTGCTCATTGCGCTTATTGCTGAAAATAGCCGTAAAAATATTCACTTGCTCACAGAAAGCTCTTTAGCTTGCAATTAGCCATTCTTTTCAGTGCTTCTCTTAGTTTTACACTTCAGTTTGCCATGAAGTAGATATTCCATTATGTATGATACTTGCATCGCTTAGATTTGATGAAAACAAGTGATTTGCTGTATGTAATCTGAGATGAAAATAATTCAATTAATTAAGGTAGTTATTGTTTTGAGGGCAGGAGTACTGTAAAACTGGGTCAGTTTGGTCCAAATGTCCAGAAAATGTCTGGCTTATCCGAAATAAAAACAAATTGGAAATGCATACTTTGGGTCGAAAACTTGACCATGACCTGACCATAACTCACTAAACCATGACCTGACCCCTTACCCACTTACAATGATACAACCCTAACCCTAAACATACTCTAACCATAACCCTAATATTTTGGATAGGACCTAAAGTATACTTGGTAAAAAAAAAAAATCTTTAGCTCTAGGAACACATCCATCTTCCCAATTATACATCTTGTAACTTCAGTTGTTTTGAATAATATTGTAATAAAAAACACAATAAAATTGTAACCAAGAAATGATGCCTTTTCTAATATTTTGTCATTTTATTTTGGAAATAAGTGTAATGGAAGTTGTCAAAATAATATATTTTGTTATATCCTGCTTGAAAAATTAAAATGCAGAATTGTATGAATACTCTTTTGTGAGGCTATCAAATCAATTTGTTTACTAAATTTCCTTCTTGAAAATGCATATGGTATTTCTGTATACCTACTGTTAATATTGTTATCAAATATTCAACTATTTACAACTAGAAGGCACACTCTTTTACATTGAGCATTCTTAATTTTTCATTAGTTTGTCTCCTGGGGGTAAGAGGGCAACACAAACTGCAAAAGTGCAACACGGGGCTAAATGAAAATTAAAACATGTTTCAAGTCAAGATTCTCAACAATCAAGAAATTTGACTGGTTTTACTCAATTGAAAAAAAACTTGAAGCCAAAAAGATGATTTGCATGGTGGCTCTCAATTGGGTCTGTGTGTTTGATAAGTAGACATCTCTAGTGCCAAAAAGCTTAAATATATATTCCACTTCCATTTTGAATAAGAAAACTTATATAGGTGTTAAAAAATGATTCAGTTATGGAAAAAACAGGTATTACTACTAGTTCTTTTTTTTTAAATCAAAGAAGATGAAGCCAGTTTAATGACAGTGGGATTGTCCTCGGTTCTTTGCACATTGAGCCCGTGGCTTAATTCTCAGTCACGCCATCTGTATGTGTATTTTTTTTTTCAGTCATTCAAGACTTGCTTCTGCAGATTTTTCTTTTGGTAAGGGGCCATTCACTTACACTTGTAGAGATGGGGGTTGATGCAAACAGGGGAGGGGGACCTTAAATTTTTAAGGTCCAAAAAGGGTGGTCCTGTATGGTTTTTTATGATCAGGGGCCCCTGATTTTGTTTTTGACTAAATTTTGTAGTATCAGCCTTCCCCCCGCCCCTTACAAGTGTTTGTGAACGGTCCTTATCTATTCTTCCTCTTGCTTCTATGGGAAATTGAGGTTCGGAAGGGGACCCCTGTATTTTTTACATTTTAATTTTGTAGCATCGGCCCCTCCCCCTTCTTAGAAGTGCTTGTGAAGGGTCCCTATAATCTGGTCCTCTTATCTTGCCTCTATGGGAAACTATTAGAGCAATCTAAGTACTGAGAGAATCTGCCCTGGGGTACTCAGATTTCTGTTGGTTACCAAAGCGTTATCTATACTGTGTCAATACATTCTTACAATGCAAATTTGTATTTTAAGAAGCCATTTTGCTGACCAATAGGTAAGTCAAAGGAAAAAAGTTTGTCAAAAATTGTAATTTTTGAAAAATGAAAAACAAGATGGAGATTAAAACTTAAAACATGTTCATTTTTGGCATGGCCTTAAAGGAATAGTTAATTTGTAAATTTCACAGTTTTTTGTTCAGCAGAGTGTTAAATACTTACTCCTTGCACCTGCTTCTAGTTGTTGCTCACAGTTTATTGATTCTTTTATCTTGTATCAAAAATGTGATAAATAGTAAATCCTTATGAAAAGAAAAAGAGTAACCTTGAATTGATCCTTCCAAAAATAGCATCTTCCAAATTTAATAATCTGTACAGAACTATGTTGCACAGCAGAGAACATGTTCTTATATGGCATAGATTGATTGACAAATTGCTGAGGAATGATCATGTTCAGTCAAGCTCAGATTTCCAAATTACTTTGATTGCATTTGTCTAGCAAATTAAAACTCATTTTTGGTCATATTTTGCACTGTGTAGTATTATAGACTCGAGGAATCAGACATTTAGCTCCATTGAATTAAAATGGAGAAGTTACATGCAGCTAAGTCTTCATGTGCGTATATGCATGATGAAAATGCAAACTTTGTTTTTGAACATCACTTTAACAAATCTCATCAGGATTGTAAGGGTGTTATGGATTTTGAACATTTTGTGCATGGAAGTACAAAGAAAAAAGATGATCTTGATTTTGAGGATGTTGATGATGTTGAACGTACCATTACTGACATTGATGATGGTGATGATATGAATCGTACCATAACGAACCGTGGGATAAGTGCAAATTGTCCCATTAAGGAGTCAACTATTGCTACATGTAGCTGTGGGATGAGAAAAGAAAATTATCATGTGGGAGAGGAGTCAGAGGATCACCATGCTGTGGTGTGTGCTTTTTTCTTATGAAGATTAATTTGGCATTTAGAGGTGTTAAAGGGACTGGCCTAGATCCTTCCTGCCTTTTTAAAAATTCCTTACCAACTGTTATTTGTGTTGCCAGCAATAAAAAAATCCTTGAATACAGGGTTTCTTCAATATCCGTGAAGTTTATATCATGAAATTTTATATATTTTTAATGACTAGAATTGAATTACCATATTTCTAGTTCCAAATATATCAACAGAAAAACAATCACCAATTAAGTCTTGTGTTAACCCATAATACAGTATATAACCTACCAGCATGAATTTTGAAAATACTGTATATGGCTTGTTCAGTTTTTGAAACAAAAACTAAAACAATTTTTTTCAAATTCAAAGATGACACAGTATGCTTCCATAATAAAAGTTACATGATGTAGATGTTTATACAACCCTGGCAGTCTCTGACCAAGATTTTTTTATCCTTCTCCCCCACCTTTCCAAAAAAATATGATAAAAATAGTTACTAGTAAAGAATTCACAAATATATATTTTTGAAACAAAAACTAAACCCATTTTTTTCAAATTCAAAGATGACAAAGTATGCTTCCATAATAAAAGTTACATGATGTAGATGTTTATACAACCCTGGCAGTCTCTGACCAAGATTTTTTTATCCTTCTCCCCCACCTCTCCAAAAAATACGATAAAAATAGTTACTAGTAAAGAATTCACAAATATATATTTATCAGGATTTTTGTTTGTATGCAGGGCTACAAGCATACCGTGCTTAAGGTATTTGTCATTGCTAAAAATTCATTTTGTATTTGCTTAATATCTCAAAAAGTAAGTCAGTGACCATATTTTTCATTATGTTTTTCAAAGAACTTTATAAGAAATATTTTAAAGATCCAGTGTGGTTACAACTTTTGTATCTAAGATAAACTGAAACATAAAAGCTGCATTCAACATTTTAAGAAACCTATTTGATTGTTGTATTTTCTCTTTATTTCTCTCTCTCAGGGAGAGCCACTAGGTTTCCAGTCAGGGATCCATTACGGCTCAGACAATGACCACTTGGATGAGACGGATAGTGTTTCCACACCGGATCCGCAGCGCACCAGGCACGCCATTGAGGAGACACATCGCAAGATAGAACGAACCAAAGATCTCATTAAAGCAGAGCAAAAAGTCAAAGATGGTAGGTGCATTGTGTGAATGTAGGCCAAGATGTACAACTTACAGAATGAACAAAAGATCTCATTAACAGAGCAAGAAGTCAGAGACAAGACATCGTGTGTATCCCATCATGCATTACTTCCCATGGAATTCTTTGCATAGGCAATCATGTGAGTAGTTAGTGATGAAATGCCAATTAATCAAAGTTAATTGTTGTATTCTTTCATTTTGGGCATGTTTCATCACTACTCACACAACTTCCTGTACAAATTTTCAATAGGAAGCAATGCATGATGGGATACACACAATATCTTCTCTTGTCAGAGATGGTATGCTGTGTTTTGGGAAATGGGCCAAGACATTGATACAGAATAAGCAAAAGTCTCATTAGTAGAGCTAAAATGGGATGCTTTATGTGAAAATAGGCCAAGACTTACAATTTGGAATGAAACAAAGATCTAGAATTTCAAGTAGAGCAAATTTAAAATGAACATTTGATATACTCAGTATTGTAGAGAAAGAGACCAAGATGTAAAACTTGGATCTTTGCAAAATGAGCAAAGAATCCAATTTGATTATATTTTGTGCAGAAAGATGCCAAGATGCCAAACTAAGGTATGATGAAACAGGAACTCATTAAAAACATTGCAAAAGTCTTAAATAGTTGTATTGTGTAGAATTAGGTTAAAATAGAAAGAACTTGTTAACGCAAAGCATTAGTTATCTGCAATGTGTGCCTGAACAAAAGATCGTTCATAAGTAGAGAAAATTAAGTCAAAGACCCAAAATGTTTTGGTAGTTATGTGCTACACATGATATCCAATATACGGTCTGCAGAACTGATTTTTTTCTCTGGAACTGCTCTTTTCCCATAAAAATATGACTATTGGAGCTGAACATCGCTCAAATTTAGGATGACAACTTTTTTAAACACATTTTTGAGTAATTTTCTTTGAAATGGGGGTATTCGTATCTGAAGTAATCTTGAAATGAGCATCTTGGGGAACGCAAGAGGTGGCTTGAAAAAGATGGCCTTGAGCGTGGCACAAACCCATACCTTCCACCAATGTAAGTGACCCCCCCCCCCCCTCCTGAGTCAAAGATGTTACATTTATGTGGTATTGTGTATCAATAACGAACTTGCTACCATAAATTTATCACTTATGGTTGAAAAAGACTGATTTAACATGAATGAGATTCTTCTTTCTACATTGTATTATATTTTAATAAAATAGCTTGGGCCACTCTTTTAAAAGAAGTGCAGATTGAATTTTCGAAGGGAATGCTCACACAGGTACAAGTAAAAGAGATTCCCTTGGTAAATAGATGCAGGGGCAATGAAAGCTGGAAAGGAAACTAATTGAGATCTATCTGTCTGAGATAAAAGTAGACTTGGTGAAATGGAAAATGCAAACAAACTAAGTTGGGTATAAAATTGGATAGATTCAGCCCATATTTATTGGTCGCGTTATGAGTTGAAAAATTGGGCGGGACGCAGACAAGCCTAATATTTTGAAATTATAACGAGACCAATAAATATTGGGCACAGATCATCCAATTTTACCATTATCATGCGTAGGACTATGATCCGATTGTCATGTATCAGACACCTCAAAGTAAGATACAGAGCTGAATTGGAGATAATCATTCTGCTTGTTTACATCAATTATATGTTTCAATCAAGTGGCTTTCCATTCTTGGGTTATCTTTATATACATTAAATCAAACGTCACAATAATCATGATTTCTTTTGTTGATTTTCAGACGGAGAATGATTTAAGACCGAGTAATCATGATTTCTTTTGTTGATTTTCAGACGGAGGATGATTTAAGACCGATTAATCATGATTTCTTTTGTTGATTTTCAGATAATGTGACCGAGTACTTGAACCTTGCAGAGCATGCAGACAAAGTCCAGATTCTAAGAATCAAACAAGTATTTGAAAAGAAAAACCAAAAATCCAACCAAACTATGGCACACCTACAGAAGAAGCTAGAAGCATATCATAAGAGACTTGTAGAACTAGAAATCAATGGCTATGTCGGCCCTAAGAGACCAAAGGAAGTACTACATGGCATGTCATTAGGCCTAAAGTAAGTGCAATCTATGTGTAAGCTGCCTTCTTAGATTGTGATTGATTTTTGTGTGTAATATGTGACTGCAAGTCTGCTCAACAATGCTATAAAAAGTTCCAGTCTTATATATATGAATGTGTTCATTTCTGGGAAAGAAATGAGGTCTAGTTAACCAGAAATGACGATTATTTAAGAGAAATGTTCGCAAATTCACATGTTTTCACACTTAATTGAGAGCTGGCGAAATCTAACATAAACAATTGTCAGTTGTTCTGGCGAAATGAGCGGAAATGAAGATTTTGAATAAAATCGCATTCATGCATAAGTTTTTAACTATGCCTCGAGTTTCCAAGGTCAATTGAGCCAAGAAATGCAATTATTTACAGTGAATTGATCATATTTTGCTTTCGTATACTATTATCAGTACCTTTGAAATCGGTTTGCGGCTCATTTTTATTGCCAGATATTCAGTGGACTGCCTTGTATTCGATTTCTGAATAGAGAATGGAGATAGAAAGTGTGACATATTGTGTATCATTAGAAAGCTGAGATTATAGACAATTATAATTATATGTCATAAACTAAATGTTGAAATTTGCAACTTTACCCTCATTTTGCCGGAGCACGCCTCAATTGGGTTATGAAATTTACAAGTTGCTTGCACATAATCAATATTGTCATATGGGGGTCGTGGTCATTAGTCTTGAGTCCTCCCCTCATTTCTGGGGTCTTGCAAAATGATTTAGATGAGCTGCTTTGCCAGAAACACAGCTTGAATTTCATTTTGTCACATAGTTCTTTGGCCAGTAGATTGTGCCTTGTTTGCACTCTATGCCAGCATTCACCAGACAAACAGTCTGAGAGAACTGCTGAATCCAGTCAACTACTGGATCAAGCAAAAGAAGATAACGTGTGTATCCCATCATGTATTGCTTCCATGGGATTGTTTGTATAGGAAATTATGTGAGTAGCTAGTGATGAAATGCCCATAAATCAAAGTCAATTATTGTAATCTTGCATTTTGGGCATGTTTCATCACTAACTACTCACATGACTTCCTGTCCAAAATTTCCAATAGGAAGCAATGCATGATGGGATACACACAATATCTTCTCTTGGATCAAGCAGTGCAGCTGTTGATGTGCCTTCATTCAGCAGCATTGTTGCTCTGAATGCATAAAAAGTTAACTCTTTGTTATTATCTTGCTAGACATAATATCCAAAATCTTACGAGGGAATGAAAAAATTCATCAGGACAATAAATAGTTATACATTTTTTAGACAGCTATTCATTACAATCAGTGATTTTTTTATTGAGACAAAATTCACGGTTATATGACAGTCTTGAAATGAATGATACATATTTAAAGCAAAGCAAGATTTACAGCTCCAGAGCAACGATGTTGCAGCATGAAGCTACATCTACCATCACTAACAATTCCCTTCAGATCAACCAGGCTGCTCCATCCATTAGCCTGCTGGATTCAGTCTTTCTCCACAGCGGCAGCGGAAGGTGAAAATTTTAGAGGGGGATGGCTAATTATTTTTAATCAAAAAAGGAGGAAAAATTACAGGTTTTTTTTTCGATGCGTGCGTAGCGCCGGAAAAAAATTCTATCAAATCTGCAAATTTTACCTAAAAATTGTTTTAAAATCTTTTAGTCTAAAATAACCAATTTTGACTGAAAATTGAATAATATCTTAAAATTCACACGAAGCGCTCTATTTTTTTTTTAATTTTCACATTTAAATTATCAACAACAAGGTGAAATTGAATGTGAAATTTGTGTTAGTGATAGAAAGTGTGGGGGCAGTTCCTTTATCTTTTTTATCTTTTCCCTTTTTCCTTCATTCCTTTTCTTTCTTCTTTTTTGAGGATGACCGTCCCCACCACATAAAATTTAGGAGGAGTCATGTTCCCCCCTTCCCATCCCCCACTTCCGCTACCTATGTTTCTCCAGAACTGACAAAGTATTGTATATCTGTCCATCATATATGACACTTGGACAAATTTAGCATTACCAACTTAATTCTCACATAATTTTCTTGTGATTTTTACTTTAGGGGAGTTCGTGACAATATCAAAGAGGGCATCACTGGCTTATCAGGGTGAGTATACTGCCTGAGATATCTATAACATCTGCTGACATTAACACTTGATATAGAATCATAACAAATATTGTAAATTCTTACTAAAAATATTATTTAATATGTTGAAGCTTTATTAATACTAATTATTGGCTTGGAATATTGCTTTATTTCTAATTATTAAAGCCTAGATAAAACACTAAACTTATTCATTTCAATTAAAGCCTATCAGCACCTCAAAGATTTTTCTGAATTTTTCTTGGATTTAATTATCTGTAGCTGAGTTTCAGAGCAAAAAAATTCTGAAAACGAAGGGTTGACAAGGCCCTTAAGTTGCAATTACTATCTAGCATAGTTCCTGACAGCGAGTTTCGGTTCAGAAGATCAATATTGTAGCTCTTTCTGGCAACCTTCCTGTTTCACGATTTTCATAAAATCAAAGTAAAATACAATGTCTAATAAACCACACAACTATTGCCTTTTCTCAGGGGTATGGCTGATAAAATTGGTGGTGGGCTCACAGGCCTACAGGGATTTGCCCAAACAGCAAGCAGGCAAGTCATATGGACCCCCCCCCTTAGTCTGTTAGCCTAGGCTGCTTGCTTGCTCATTATCATTAAATCGGCATTCAATCGGCATGTGAGTGCAAGAAAATCGTATATGCTATAGCTACCGTTCGTCAGGTGAAGAAAAGGCGCACTGAAATATGGGAGAGAAATTCCAAGGGATTTTCATATTCTAGCGATAAAATATCAAATAAGTATAACATATGACAGCCATTGATATGACTTTTTTGCACTCGCATGACGATTTCTCCATCTCCAAATACTCCTGACTTTCATCGGCATTCAATCGGCATATGAGTGCAAGAAAATCGTATATGCAATAGCTACTATTTGACATAAATTTGTATTACACGCTATGTAGCAGTTCAGTCTTGGGTCGGTGGATTTTGGAATGGTTCTTCAGGTGAACCATTTCAAGAACCACTGACATATATGGGAGAGAAATTCCAAGGGATTTTTCATGCTCTAGTGATAAGATATTAAATAAATATAACATATGGCAGCCATTGATATGACTTTTTTGCACTCTTAAGATGATTTCGCCATCTCAATATTCCCGACTATCATTTCATTCACAAAACCCAGCATGTTGCTTCTAGTTTATCTTGATTGAATTGAGGACAAAAGAGGAAAGCATTTACACAATTGATAATGGTTATAATTTGAACCAATCATCTTTATACACAGCCAAAATATTACAACGTATATCACTATATGGTACCCTACTGCACAGTCACTTC
>JXSR01S026916.1:22409-39834 GCA_000969725.1 Ophiothrix spiculata | reverse complement strand
CTGTTATTTCAAAACTGAATATAACATGTAAAAATACTGTGTTACATGCATTTTCAATATCTACCAGTAAAGAAGGCACAATCATGAAAGTGTTAGTGTTTATGTACACAAGATACAATTTCTACCTTAATTGAAACACTTCATTCAAATGAAAAACATACTATTGTCAAATAAGGAAATAATTCATTATTTGAGATAACTGTAATAATAGGAAAAAATTGTCTTCATTGTGGACAAAAAGTTGACGATCAGTCTTAGTTCAACTTCAATACTGAATATCTTTCTGCACAACTCTGCTTCTATATAACCATAAATGATATTAGGCTACGCAGTGCGCGGGAAATATACCGAAATTTCGGTATATATTTCATTCCAAATCCTATGACTGAAAGCTTAATTACGCGATAACTTCAAGTATGTCGTGTTCAGAAAGTTCACAAGATTTTATCGCTGATTATTATCTTTAATCCCATGTTAAAGGTGATGTGTTCTGGAGAAATTAGGCACGTTAAAGACCGGTTGGTGTAAGCCGCCCTCTTGGATAGTTTTTTCGCACGTCCGTACCCCAAATGATGAGCTTAATAAAAAAAAATTGTTCACGAAGTGAGATATTTGGTAGAAAATTGCAGCATTTCAAAACAAATGAAGTAAACCTTACGAGATTTTGGTTTCTTCATTCCAAAAAAAATTCTAAAAATCAAACTTTTGAGTTCCTAAACAGGTGTTTAGTTTAACATGAAAAACTAAAAATGGTTGATGTATGGTTTTAAAGAAAACTATTTTTAGAGTCTGAGTACAAAAACAGCTGCTGAAAGCACTGGAACATAATATTAGACAATATCCTTTGCCAGAATCTTGTTATACATGTAATACCAGATCTAATGAATGACATAATAAATTGCCCATTTACCCCTAAGCTAAATGTACTATCAAATAAACATCGATAAATGATACAATATCATACTGCTACCATATATGTGACCTTCTAGCCCGTATGAGCAGTAAATGCCAGAAACTTCATTTTGCGCTACAGGTGAAAATACATGTCAATTGATTTTTTGACAGATTTACAATCATAGTGCTTACTACAAAATACCAGCAAAGTTTCACTTTAAAAAAAAGATAGGAAATGTGAAATAAATTTGCATATTCTTAAGTCGATCAACAGAAAATATAGGGCTTGCTTATCTTTGAACGCGTTTATCTCAGTTATACGTTTTACTCCCTGACAACCTTTGACGGACCATAACTTGACTTCTGGAAATCATGTGAAGTTCATTAAGGTGTCATTTTAATCCTTAAAGCACGATCTTTGCAAATAATTAAAAAAGTGAAAATGACAAAAGCTGGCATTTACTGCTGGTTTGGGCTGGACGGTCACATATTGCATAATTAACAACTGGACCTGTCACATTGAAACGTTCACTGTACTGCAAATTTCACGTAACATATCTGTCGTTTAAATGTAACACTTAATTAGGGACCAACTGATGCACGTGTTCAGACTAAGATCATAGGCTTAATTGTTTGATGTTCAAACAGGTTAAACATTTCGATGTGCTATCGTTTAATTTACCATTTTCTTTTGAACAGCCGTGCTTTTAGAATATTTCTACGAACACACGACACAATAAAGCCTGTGTATCTGGTAGTTCCGATATCTGATGCTGAGCATTTTAAACACCTGAAGTATTCATACACAAAGTATATACTAGTACAATAATGTTCTAAGACCTTCAATGTGTTCTCGGTGATTCAAAAAAGAAATTTAACTTGCTTCATTTTATTCTCTGGAATAAAAATATTTTTAATTTTAACCATTTAACCTTTCTCAATATTTTTTGAACATTTTAGTAACTTGAAGCGCTTATTACCTAAACCAAAGTGTAATACTAGTCCAAGGTGTTTAAATATTTTACAAATTTAATATTTCGGGGGAAAAGGGTACAGTGTACCGCAAGAAATATAACTCAAGAAAGGGAGTGCCATAGCCTGAAAATAAAAAGAAATACGGGTCAGAAAATTAATGTTTCCGCTCCAGAAATTACCTTTTCCTAGAGAAATTTTGATGTAATTTTGACACTCTTCATTTTTGAGTTATTTTTACTTTTAAGTACCCAGGAAGCAACCTCCCTTAGATGTGAAGGAAATGTATACAATGCTGACTGTGAATTCTACCCTATTTCCATGCAAAACAATGAAGAGGCATTAGTCTTTTAAATCTCGAATAACACATCTATTTTGGAGGTGATGTCCAAGATCAAAGAAAGACGCCAACTCTATCACTTGGAAATATTCTTGCAGATGCACACATCATTATGATAAAATCCGATTACATTTATCGTGAAAGGTTTTATTTTGCACATCAACCAGTTGAACCAAGGTACACCCAGAGCAATACTAAACAACACTTTTCAAATGTGGTTTAAGTATCATTATATACCGTGTTCTGTCTAATATTAAGGGAAGGTCTTCACCAAAAACAGGGTTTTTAATTAAACATGCTAGACACTTCATATTTGGTGTCAAGGACACTTGGGTTGAGTGAAAGACAAAAATGCAAAAAACTACCTAATGTGCATATTTAATTGGCGGCCATCTTGGATTTTCAGGTGTTGGATTTCAAAATAGTCCAGGTACGCAACCGAACATGCTAGAGAGCTCCTTTTTTTTGAAATGGAGAGGAAGAATAAACTAAAAAAATGTAGGAATTAGATATTTTAAAATATGTTTAGTTTTTTAATATGATCAAAAACACGAAAATGACAAAAAAAAATGTCATTTTTGGCTCAAAAAAGGGTGTGGCATGCACAAGCGAAACAGAATATCAAAAATCTAACTCCTAAATTTTTAAAGTTTATTCTTCCTCTCAATTTCAAAAAAGAAAGTAGCTCTCTAGCATGTTCGTTTGCGTACCTGGACTATTTTGAAATGGTAAAATCGCATTTTTTGAATAAATGCCTTTTTAGTCTAGAAACACTTATTTTAATTATTTTGCAAATTAGGTCAGTAATGATAACGCATAATATTTGCAATTTGCAAGCGAATGAATTAATATCTATAATGACACTTATTTCACGATGATAGCAGATTTACTTTTTGAGATATGAATTTTTAAAGAAAAAAACAATAAAATACATAGTAAATATCGCAGCTTGGAAAACAATATAAAACATAACAAAATACGCACATTTTGGTTGAGACGTCGCATTCAAATTGCTCTTTTACATGAAATAACAAGTAGAAATGCCAAAAAAATAAAAGTTTTTGGTGCAGACTTTCCCTTAAACCACTTATTCGTTATTTAGTATTTCCCGTTTCCACAGGTTACCAACGGAATAAATCATGTAACTGTTTTGATTACTTTATCTAGATAAAATGATATGGCACGTTTGATTTCAGTAAAAGGTTGTGACATGTTGACCCAATTCAAAGCGCACATCTATCCCTTTTTTCGATAACAAACCAATACGTGTGTCCGACCAAGACACCAGATATCCTGTAGAAGGTTAAAAACTGTTTAATGATTGTCAAACTTATCATAATAGCATGGGCTTTATTTTATGAAAGTTAATTTCAATCTAAGTCTTAATTATAGGATTCTTCCTATCTCTTGTTATATGAACAAATTCAGAAAAAAAATCTTAATTTCGAATTCCTTAATGATATAGAAGATAATTATTAATAACATTTAAGATAAACTGAAAATTTAAACCTCCATCCATAGTTACGATGAGCAGTTCATCCTAATATAAGTTCCAGGACTTAGGCTGATCTTAACATCTCTAAAATAAGGTCATTTTCTCACAAAATAAACAAGAAGTCATGATTTTGAATAAAAAGCCCCTAAAGTGAAAATAAGGTGGGAAGTCAATTTCGCAAGTTTATGTAAAAAAAAAATCAAGTATACCGTTGTAATAGGAATCACCGTCCCCTGATCTTACTGTATAGGCTAACAACACCATACGGTATATCGTATAATTAACAACTGGAACTGTCTCATTTATCGTTGAATTGTGTATCATTAAAGATACTGCATATACTGGCATTCAGCTGCTAAGTAATCAACTTAAGCCGAAAATGTAGCTCAGTGACTTGAGGCTGCCAGCACTACAGATTAGAACTAACAACCCAGATTATGAGGTTCTGCTGTAACCTCATGATTATGCTATAACCAATCAAGTCATCCGACCTTTTGTGAAGAAAAAATTTGTCATTTGAATACTTAAACATGCTTATAAACTGAATACACTCATTTATACACATACACAGATTTATCCCATCTTGGGCAAGCATTTTTAACAAACGTTTAAGCGCTGCAGCAAAATTAGGCCACAACTTTTTGTGACCGGCCGGCATATGGCCACAGCTTTGATATGTCAAGATGGTCAATGTATGGACCTCTGGATTATTGTAAAATGTTCATTAAAACGTTTTAAATTATCTTAATGATTCTAAATCCAAAAATTTCATCTCAAAATTCTTTACGGTTTCAGAGATATAGCACAAAATGTAAAATTATTACTTGGTATACCTATTTTCCATTTCTTTTGTATTTACATAACAGCTTCATCCCGAAGGTTGACTTTCTTTTGTCTCTCAAGAGAAAACAAGAAGCAAGCTTAGGTTAAAATTTCACAATATGGATTTAAGGTCAATTAGTTAAAGGTATATTACACACATGATAGGGCGAAATCATACTCGTCCTCCAAACAAAATTTTTCCTACAAAACATTTGGTCGTGACGTCACCAAATATTTGCCATCGAACTTAAAGTATGAACGGGTAGCAAACATTTGGTCCAATGTATATGGCAATTCAATAGCATGTGCAATCTAGCGCGAAATTTTATTTGGTCTCAATTCGGTATTGAAGTTATTTTGTTTGGAGTCACTCGTCATTTAGACGTCACGGCCAAATAGTTGGTAGCGAAAATTTTGTTTGGAGGCCGAGTATGTTTTCGGCCTTAAGATAGGAACCTACACCATTCAGGTGCAAAATCAAGCCTGAATAGCCATCTTAAAAAATATGCATCAATATATGGATATTATCCAATATGGTTACTGCGATGTGATGAAGTCAAACCACTGACGTGACTCTCCTCTCTTTAGTTATTCAAAGAAGAGCCTATCCCGGCTTCAGAGAATTCAAAACAGACGTGCGCGGCTTATTTTCAAAAAGCCAAAACGCACTCACACATCACCTCTTCTCTCCGAGCTCCACTGGCTCCCTGTTGACCAGCGGATTCAATTCCGCACGCTCGTTCAGGCCTTCAAATCGGTCAACAACCTCTCCCCTCCGTAACTGTCTTCCATTATCCCTCCTCGTCAGATTTCCAAATACTCCCTTAGGTCAGCAGAAACTGTCCATCTTACAGTTCCAAGGACTCAAATCGTGTCCGGTGACAGAGCCTATTCATCATCTGCTCCTCGTCTCTGGAACAGTCTGCTGGCCTCTGCCAGGAGCATCACATCCTTGATGTCTTTAAAAAAAATCCCACCTCTTCCCCAAATAGTTGGTTGTCTCTCTCTTTCTTTTTCTCAGCGCTTTGTATCCTATTTCGGTCAAAAGGCGCTTTATAAATGCCATTATTATTTTTATTAGTATTATAATTAAGGTTTCTTTCTTCTCATTCACTTCATGCACGCGAATCTTAAGTTGATCATAATATGTATGTTTCAGGTCAAATTATAAATGATTTCCTGAAATGGTTCTTCTTATTATAAATCAAGGTTGTATATCTTATTAGTTGCGAGTTGTGGATAGAAACAGTGTCACGTAAATTTCTTTCCCACCTAGCTTAAATATTATAGCACATTTTCAAAGGCAAGAATGCTGATGGAACTGTACTAAACTAAGCTGACATGTTCCAAGGGTAATTTACTAAGATGACATACATCAAACAAAATCAAAGAATCTATGCAAACATTCAAAAGCTGTTATTTCTGAGTCATTTCCTTAGTGTATAAATACAAAAAAATGAGTTTTCGTATTGACATTTAGAAGCCGTAATAGAAACGGAAAAACAACTTTTCCTTTAAATTGTTAAATGCTGTTACTATGGTTATGAAAAAGTTATCATCACAGTATCATTTATTCATAGATGTTTTATGTAATGGAAATATGATGCAGTATAGTAAAACTCAATGTACTAGTATATTTAAGAACGGGGTAACTTTAGTTACACTGTAAAAAAAGATGTAATTGGACAGACTTCGTAATCTTAGAGTACAGGTGAAAGTTACGGGAAACTGTGATTAGGGGCGTAAATTAGGGTAAATACCCTGTACAATCACAGAAATTGTCTGTTATTTTACGTCTTTCTCGTAATTTTACGGCTTTCTTTAAAAGTCCCTGGAAAAAGCTCTGCCTGGAAAATGTCATTTCCCCGACTAATAAAGAAAGCCGTGCCGGAAAATAACGTGATTGTTATATAAAGCTTTAAAATTACGAACAATTTATGTGATTGTACAGGGTATTTTCCCTAATTTACGCCCAATTTTACATCCATTTTTTACAGTGTATGGAAGACTAGATTGATGCTTACGATGCAGTTTTTGTACCAAACTTTGAGATTTGAATTGCTACATTTTTGTAAGATCAATTAGCAGAGCAATGTTTCTCTAGATATATAAGATACCTTGTGTGTAGTGCATTTTATTGTTTCGGATTCTTATCTCCTTTAATTCGTAACTCTCAAAGAGAAAATATCAGTGTGTTTTGGCTCAGTTTTATTTTCAGACATATTACTCTACACTATTTGGCGTTACGTACTATTTTGATTTAATGCAACGATGTACACATTTAGATAGTGATCAATAACGTTGACAGTTATCCAGGACTTGGTTGTATGCGCTTTGGGTGAGGCTGAACGTGGCGATTAATTAATAAAATTGATGGTGTAGAGTCAAATAATATCAGTGTTTTGTTATTGGTTGTTAGTATTCTATTTTAAGGGAATATAATGCCTTCAATATACAAAATTCACTGACTTTCAACAATCATTAAAAAATGATTGGTCTAGTTGTTCAACAACTCCAAGTACTCAATGTCTTATTTCCACAAAACTGTACTTTTATATAAACATAAAGTGTGTGTAAGACTACACGGAGCGCGGGAAATATAAAGGAAATTCGGGATATATTTCATTTCTTACCCTGTAACTGAAAGCTTAATAACATTATAACTGGCAGTATGTTGTATTCTTGATTACCATCTAGAACTCCATGTCAAAGCTGATGTGGTTTTGAGAAATTAGACACATGCTCGTTACTTCCTTTGATGTATTTTGTTTTCAAAATTTAGAGCTAAATGTTGGTCGAAATATTAGCAGTAATAGTCAACTTCTAGACATTAAAATTATGCAATCGTGCATTAAGATACAGGTTCTGGTACTTAGAATTGCTTTGAGATGCCAAAACATTATTTTACTCCCTCTTAAATTCGTCCCTTTTAGAGCAAATTTCAGCTGATTGAGTAAATAAGTAAATGTTACTTATTTTCAAAATATGCTAATTAATCTAATTAATCCGGTAAAGACCTGTTGGTGTAAGATAGAGATTTTCTACACATTTATGTCCTAAATGACGTGCCTATAATGAAAACAAATTAGATTGAGAAAACTGAGATTTCTCATGCACAACTGCAGCATAAAAAAGGGTAAAGTTAAGAGACCGAAGAACCCCTTTGTAGACATTTGTTTCTACATTTCAAAATATCAAACAGTTCATAAATTTACATAAACAAGTTATGATTAGGTTTGCAAAGCATATTTGATTTGGGGCGAAGAATATTAGTCTGAATAGAAAACAATTGCTAAAAGTACTAGGTTTGCGCCAGCCGCAAAAGCTCTGCTCTCTAAGCTTGTTAAATTTTATTTAGTCCAAGTCTATTGTAGTCTGTGGGTAAAACCTTGATTATGGGCTTGACTGCAAAATGGAGTCTGCACAATTGTTCTTGACTGATTCTTAATCTTTGAGACACATAGATTCCAGAACTGAATGACGCAAAATCCGCACCATTGAGCATTTTGAGAAATCCAAGATGGACGCAAAAATGACATCCATAACATGTTACTAGTCAAATCTCGTTCAAAACCTCACCAACATGTTCCTCTCATCACAAGGAAGCAGAAAAAGTATACTTTTACCTATGTCTGAAATATGGTTCTGGAGATATAGCTAAAAATGTGAAAGGTCATATCAGAGATCACGGAACTGGCCCTATGGGAGTCTAAAATTTCAAAAAGTCTCCGATTTTGTTCAACATGATCTCAAACTATTCGGCTTGCAAAACTGTCTGCACAAAGTAATAGTTAAAAGTGCATCAGATCAGTTTTTGCTATGGTTACAGGTCAAGGAAAACTTGTTTTTGCCTGCTACCATGGCAACAATTGACCTGACACACTTCAAACTATCACTTTGTACAGACACTTTTGCAAGAGGAACATTTTGAGACCAGTTTTAACAAAATCGGATACTTTTGAAATTTTGGAGTTCCATAATACCAGCTCCATGACCTCTGATATGAACTTTTCACATTATAACCCCAGAACCATATTTCAGACATAGGTAAAAGTATACTTTTTCTGCTTCCTTGTGATGAGAGGAACATGTTGGTGTGGTTTTGAACGAGATTTGACTAGTAACATGTTATGGAAGTCATTTTCGCGGCCATCTTGGATTTTATCAAAATGCTCAATGGTGCAGATTTTGCATCATTCAGTTTTGGAATCTATGGGTCTCAAAGATTAAAAATCAGTCAAGAACAATTGTGCAGACTCCATTTTGCACTTTTTCTTTTTTTCCCACAGACTATTGCTAACGGAATATAGAATAAAGCTAAAAATCATCCCGAACTAAATACAAGGATTGTGTTAATTACCTATTTACATAAAATGCCTGAAGGTACATTTTATAGCAAAACAAAACTTTGTCTTGTCATCTTTTGCTTGTACAAATCCCGGGAAACGTACAGCATTACACCATTTCCTAGCTAGACTATAGCATAGACCTGACGAATGACATAATAAATTACACAATTAACAACTGCGTGTATTATTATATGCACACTGACAAATGACACAATAATACTGATATTGCATAATTTACAGCTTGACCTGTCACATTGCACCGCTTAAAAGGGCACAGTCAACCCCTCATTTTCAAATTTTTCATGCTCTGTAAACTCAGCAACCGACACTTAAATCTATATAAAAGTATATATTTTTAGGTGTAGAGTTACATGTAGAAGACGATGGTTAGGTCAGTTTTTGGACCACTATTCAATATCAATGTAACCCTTGTTTTTGACCCAATATATTTGTAAATAACCTAAATTAATGTGTCCTCAAATGACAAAAAATCATTTTGGGCCTATTTTGAACCTATTTTCGCCAATATTTCTAAAAGTAAGTCACAAATCAAACAATTGAGAAATGCGTTCCCAGACATGTGTTTCTAAATTCTAAAAAAAGAGGTCCAACCTATATATTTGCAAAGTTTGGTTAGGTTGTTTACACATATATTGGGCCAGGAACAAAGTTTTTTGGACCTATGGTCCGATATCACACATACGTATTTGTCCAAAAACGATCTAACAATCATCTTCATACAAATCCACATCTGGAAATGTATACATTTAAATTGGTTGCTGAGTTACAAAGCATGAAAAATCTCTGAAAATAAGGGGTTGATTGTGTCCTTAATGTTGGTCACAATCCGTCGTGCGTTTATTGTGTATTATTTATAAACACTCATTACCTAAAACATAGCGTAATATCAGTCAGAGTAGATAAAAATGTTGCCATTTAATGTTTTGAAAAAAAGGTATTCAGTGTACCGCAAGAAATATAAAAAAGGGAGTGCCATAACCTAAAAATGAAAATGAAATACGGTTCGAATATTAATGTTTCCGCTCCAGAAATTAACTTTTCCGAGGGAAATTTTGGTGCAATTTTGACACTAATCATTTTGGGGTTATTTTTAATTTCACTCACACAGGAGACAATCTGCCTTAGGTGTGAAGGAAATGTATCCCACGCTTACCGTGAATTATATGTCTATTTCATGCAAAATATTTAGTATAATGCACTATTTTGGGATGTCTATTTTTAGAAAGGTGTACATTTATGTATGGTCCTGGACCATATTGCTAAAGTGAAGCTAAAATTTACGTGTTTTGAAATGTTCCTTTTTTAACAAATAGGTTAAGATTTGTTTTCATTCCATCAAGCACGGAATAAATTTCACATCACTTGCCATAATACTAGATACACTCGCGGTCTAAAGTATTTTAAAAACGCTTTATTCAACCATATCTCAGAAGGCATTTATAAGGCAACTATCGGGAAAAATCAAATTTGACCTAAAAATCACGTTTTTTAAATGTTGTTTTTGGTCAGATCTGATAGGTAATCTAGTTAAGTGTAAATTTGAGCTCCGAATGGGATCAACCTTCTCACGTATAGGTAGTGGCAACAACACAAATAGGTCGAAAAACGTGATTTTTAGGTCAAATTTGATTTGACAACGCCTGGGTCATGGTCACTTCAACGCTCAAGTTGAGTGGTCATGTGGAATGTGTATATGTAATAGATTGACAAGCAGGCGATAAAATGTCCTGGTCACGCTTGACTTCGCCAAGGGCATTATTTCACTGGCTATCATTTATAAGAAAATCATTTCTAATTGTAAATCATCTACACGTTAGGCACTATTCTCTTTTTAACCAACAATCTGTACACTAATAAGCAAATAACTTATATCCTTGTCCCTATTACCCACCATGCCACAGAAAAAGTGTAATGTTTACTTCAGTTTTAATTTATTTTTATTTTATTTTTAGAAAAACCCTGTCAGTCTACTGAAAATGATCCATTTTGAAACTCGGTATAATCGGACTTCACAACCAAAAGTCTAGATTAATCAGTCATAAATCTGATCAGATATAAACGTATTAAACAAATTACATTAAGTCGATAATGTAACTCAGCTACCGATGCTGGATCCTAACCCATAACGTATGAGTCAGAACACCAACAGATTTACAGCTAATCTCCCCATATGACCATCTACGGCCGGGGTTCTCAATCAAATTTGTTGGGGGTCATTATTAACAAACGCCAGTTCAAAAATACATCATGGAGGGCCAAATCAAGACCTTTTTCAATGCTTATCCTATATATTTCTGAATTTCAGAGGCGATCGAAGGGCCAAAGTAAAGTAGTTGGAGGGCCGTATTTGGCCCGCGGGCCGCTATTTGAGAAGGCCCGACCTACGGTAATAAATTAGCATCAATAAGGAGCTCATTTACCCTAAACATTATCTCGGCCTGTGTCACTGATTGATATATGTGATGACTCCCATCGAAAAGGGGGACTTTGCGACAGTAATTTTTTCAAGATACAGGTGAAAATAGGCAGCAACAAATTAAAAAAACAATAAGAATTTCAAGCAGATTTTCTGTTGCAAAATGTGATCCCCTTGATCAATTTCAACAAGTAAGGTGTCATTTTAAAGCTTAGTAAATGCTGAAAGAGATGAAATGAAAAAATCAAAATTGATAAAATCTTCAAAGTCCCCCCCTTTCGGTGTGAGCCATCACATATATGTAACATATGGCAGAAACCCTTATGAATTACAAGAAACTGCTAAGGCTAGCTTTTAAAAATGGTATGAAAGAGGATCATTCACGTAATTATAATCATGACACAACAATAATAAAGGTGTCTTTCTGCACGCAAAACTTAAGTTAATCACAATATGTTTCACTCAATGTTGTTAATGATTTCCTCAAAGCATTCTTCTGATTATAAATCACGGTTATATATCAAATTCATTTTGAATTGTTCATAGAAATCGTGTCACGCAGCTTTCTTCAGCACCTAGTCTTAATTATCATAGGAAACTTTCAAAAGACGACAGAGCTGACGGGGAGGTGAAAAACAAAAATTGACATATTTCACTTAAATGCCATTCGTCAAATGAAATCGTGCAGAATCTTTGCAAATATTTAAAAGTTGTTATATTCTGAGTCATTTCCGTGGTATATAAATATCAAAAATGAATTTTCGTGTTGACATTTTAACAAGTTAGAAACGGAAAACCACCCTTCAAACTTTTCGAATGCTCTTTATAAGCATGATAATACTTCAAGTCGTTGAAATGAATATTGATATGAAAGGTTTAACTGCAGTTAAAGAAGAAAAAATGCTCATGATAAATTTAGCTTAGCTAATGAGAAAGCAACCAACTTTATAACTTGGTATGTGAAAATAACCGTTATAACAAATTCAGATTCTCATGTTGCATCTATAACCAAAGTTTGATTAAAATACATCAAAGTATGCGGCAACAATTATATATAGCAGACGCAGTCATCTACTACTACGACATTATCTACATTTAATTCTTTTGAACCAGTGACAATAACACATCCTGATGTGTGTTGTAATGTGTTCAGGGATGTTATCTATGAGACTCAAACGCCTGTTTTTTAAGTCCAAAATAAACGTTGTCGTTTTTCTGAACATTTCATGATTTAGAATTTCTCACAAAGTCTAAAACTGTTCTCATAATATAAAATTTTCATTCCAAATGAACATCCTTATGACAATATTTTTCTATGGTATAATATATTGTTCATTTTATCTGGTTTTTCTGCTTGATAATGTTCAAGCCTACTCAACATCATACTTCGTTAAAAACTTTAATGTTGAGAAAGTATTGGTTTTCCGTAATGACATTATCCACCATTGTAAGATAATTTGAAATTTAATGAACAAACAAATTGTACGCGTAACAGGGCTACAGGAATATAATAATAATAATAAGGGATTTTGAAAAGGCGCACTAATACACGCATATGCGGCCTCTAAGCGCCATATTACAGTAAAATAGACCAAATTTAAAACAGCTTTAAAATATCACAAAATGATTATTGTATAAAACGAACTATTCGGCTGCCGTATAACGTTAAATGTACAATGTTGGAGGCTTTGTTTTACATCGCTAATGTAGCATTCAACATTCATGCACTGGTATTGCTATTATTCAATCATGAAAGAAGTAGGTTTTCTACTATGCATGTTAGCCTTGGTGCGGTCCATTAAGCGTTATCCAGGACTTGGTTGTATGCGCATTGAATATTACATTATAGAGTTTGAACGGTGGAGTTATACGAGCAATGAGATTAACAAGCAAACTTGTCGGTTTATAATAAATTAGTTGTGGGTTATAAGATACGACTATTTGAGCTGAAAATTGCTCAAAATTGGATTGATAACTTAATAAAACTCACTTTTGAGTCAAAATTCTTTGTAAATGTGGGTCTTCGAAGCTGACGTAATTTTAAAATGAGCATCTAGGGGAACGAAAGAGGAGGCTTGAAAAGGGGGTCTTGATGTCTGCATATACCCATACCTTCCGTCTATGTAAGTGACCCCCGGGATACTACTTCCGGTTAAGCCATGGAGAACGAGATGTGATCGGAATCTACACCTATATTTGGTACCGACACATTTATTCACTATGAAGAAATGACAATTCATGACTCCAGAAATCGGTATCCAATATCGCGGTTTTAAATGTCAAGATATAAGTGTTTATTTTCTAGAGGTATGAATCTGAATGTTAGCTAAAATAAAGGAAATGACTCAAAATTCATAGCTCCTGTTGCGTGTTTGTCAAACTTCATGATATCAAAAATGTGTTACTAAATCTAACCGAACAGTGATTTGATTTCAGTCTGAAATTCAAGTAAAAAATTACTTCTGAGGTTCATGTGGTTCTGAAACAGTAAGTGAAACAGTGAAATTGCACATCCAACACTTATTGAGAAGTTTTGACTGTGTTAGTGTAGCATTTTGTTAATGTTTGCTTAACAGCGTGTCCAAAACATAACATATTCGAACCTCTATCAATGTTTTTCGTTGAAAAGAGCAAGTTTAATTGTTTTTAGAATACATACTAGTATTTTGTTAGAGAGTTAAATATTACCCTCTTACCAGCTGCCGAACTTTTGGATCGATCAAAAATGATTCATAAGATACGTAGTATCAATGAGAAATGGGTTAAAAAGATTAAATACATATTAAAAGGGGGTAAATATTGTATGTACTGACTACAAATACCATACCGTCTTCATTTCAAATTACATACACTATTCTTTTAGAGGGATAATAATAATAATAAAAACATCACAGTGATGATACCACAACCACTGAATATAAGATATTACATCCAAAAGTAATATTACTGTTTAACAGAGTGTTCAATAAATTATACGCACTGAGTAAAACGCATATGAAGTATATTCAGTCCCTATATGAGATGAGTATACAATACTGTTATTAGTATTAACATAAGGCACTGTTTTACAAAAAATTAGAAACAATAAAAGACCGGTGATGGTCCCTGTATTGTATATATTCAAATTCTATTTCTAGGTATCAAGATGAACTTTTTAGGTCAAAATACATTTGGTTTAATTCATAATAATTGCTGTTGTTGTTATTAATTGTACCACGTACAATATTATGTCATTCGTCAGGTTCGTCTTTATAAACACAATGTCTACACAGGAAATGCTCTAATGCCACATGTCTGTGTCAGGTTTGAACAACTCTAAAACACAGAATATGATTAAAGGCGACTTTTAAGGAAGAATGTTATGCATGACATTTGCGGTTACAAACATTACATTTTCGTGGCATTAACAATTATTTACTTTTGCAATACTGTTCTACTATTGTCTAGTCATGTGTAATCTATGATCTTATGTCCTCCTACGTCTATATTGGGATAAAGGTACACAATTTCTGCTCAGACAAATTGAACTAATTCAGTTTATAATATGTTCATAAATTTTTAACTTTTAAATTATATACTACCTATTACATATCCCACTTCCTTTTCTAATGTTTCATTCGGAGGCAAAATTATTCTTGAAAAATACAAGACCACACCAGCTCTCAGGACGTTACCGAAAGATCCACTATTTTTATTGTCCTCACCGAGAGCTCCTCTGCGAAAGACCCCTTTTTTATTTAGCCGATCACCGACAAAATCCCTCATCCGAGGTCGCTGCAGCACACCCCCGTCACTTTCAAATGTGTTCACCAAGCGGTTTGAATATTATCTGTCATTTTCTGTTTGAAAATTAACATTAAAAATATTTTTAAATAATGTGCGACAAGACTATGTATACTAAATTTAGCTAAGCCT
Source organism: Ophiothrix spiculata (assembly GCA_000969725.1). Taxonomy (NCBI): domain Eukaryota; kingdom Metazoa; phylum Echinodermata; class Ophiuroidea; order Amphilepidida; family Ophiotrichidae; genus Ophiothrix; species Ophiothrix spiculata. Next base: position 24,610 of record JXSR01S026916.1, on the reverse strand, counting down.
TTTGCTACAAATTTTTTTTGCATATAAGTGGATACCGAAGGGACATTCCCCATTGTAATTTCAATCATTACTAGTTGGTTCATTGCCCGGAATTCATTAGGAAGTTAAAGATTAAATATTTGACATATATAGCAATATATAGCTCTTACAAGCGCAAACTCTTGACACCTAACTTTATAGCTGACAAAGTTCAACTATATACTCTGAGAGACCCCTTGTAGACCTTGATAATTAGCTAATCTAATTAACACGTATTAGAGGAGATTACGGTGGTCATAGTCACGGTCAACATACTGTACTGAAGAGCCCCATTTATGTCAGAGACTGAATACAAAATGGCCTTATGATAAACAGCATACATTAAGGACTTTTGTTCATTTGTTTGTTGTCTTTTTGATTGTCTATTTATTTGTTTGCTTGCTTGTTTGTTTGTTTTTTTCAATAAAGCTTGTTGTTATTCAAAAAGTATCGATAACATTTGATTTAAATTAACAATAACTACCGTATAAAAAGTAAATAGGACATTTCAGTAGTTGTGGATTATAGTTTTGAATGTTTGTGGACACACATTTTCTGAGTGTACTCAAGTATTGACATTTGTTCCCGGATGGTATATATAAAACAATCTCAATCGAAAACCGCACGTGTAACTTTCAAAATACTATAATAGTGTACGTTTAAGTCACAATACTGTACACTGTTAATCCTAGGTGTTGAATCTATTGTCGCAGTATCGCAGTAGGAGACTTAATTGAATTCAACTTGAAGTTTATGAAGGCATTTGCTTCGACTCCTCAAGGTAGGGATATAAGAAACAAGTTTGTTAAAAAGGGATTCTTAGTATGAAAGTCTTCTAAAACAGTGGAGTTAGACAATGCTTAGACAACTTTGTCGGAAATATTAAACTTTGGTTAAAACTATGATAATATCAGTGTGAATAATCATGAAAAAGTATCTTAAGAAATTAAACGTCTGTCAACAAACCATTGCTTTATCAACATTCATAAATGACGCATCAAATATAACATTACAGCTTTACGCAACATATTTACTAAATATGGAGAATTACTCATTCACGGTCACCTCAAAAGCATGATTTTTGCTTGTTTATAAGTAACTTTTATAGATAAAAATCAGAACAATCCCGGGGAGAACAATATTGCAGACTGACTAGAATTTTGGTTTACTTACTACATTTGTGGTTTGTTGACTACTTAAGTAACGTATAGAAACACAGAAACTTTCCATTTCAGTTCAGATATAGACAACGAGGTCTACTTGAGCTTTTATATATAAAAAGGTTTCAATTTATCGACGTGTATCTCTTTTTGATACAATTATGGAAGACAGAAGAAGAACAACTTCTAATTTAATGGTGACCTTTAACCTTATCCAGGACTTGGTTGTATGCGCATTAAAAAATAGAAGCTGAACGGTGGAGTTTTTCGAGTGATGATCCGATGATTACTTGTGTAATAAACCTGGGGTAATAAGTTGTACTGCATAGCTTAGGCCTGGGTGTCATCTTCAATGGTGTAATCTTTGGAAAAAAAACCATAGACTTGCAACTTTACAAAGGTCTGTACTGTCGACACATCATTACTTCATCGTTATTCACAAATAACGCATCAAATGCGTTACAGCTTTACGTAACAAATTTACTAAAAGTGGAAAATTACTCATTCATGGTGACCTTAAAGCATGGTTATTGCTTGTATATAGATAAGAATCAGAACAATATTGCAGACTGACCAAAATCTTGGTTACTACATTTGTGGTTTGTTGCAATCATGAAATTAGATACAGAGAAAACTACTTAAGTAACGTTCAGAAGCACAGAAACATTCCATTTCAGATTTCAATTCATCGATGTGTATCTCTTTTTGATAAAACCAAAGTAGACAAGCTTCTAATATCATGGTGACAATTAACCTTATCCAGGACGTGGTTGTATGCACAATAAATAACGGTGGAGTTTTTCGAGTGATAATCCGATGATTGCTTGTGTAATAATTGTACTGCATATAGCTTAGGGTGCCAACTTCAAAGATGTAATCTTTTAAAAAACATAGAACATATTTCACAATAACTTGTAACTTTACCAAGGTCTGTCGACACATTATTACTTCATCGTTATTCCCAAACACTCTAAAAAGTTGGGTCAAAAAGGGAACATGGTTGGCAGGTTGGGTTAAATTTTG
>JXSR01S026916.1:0-19264 GCA_000969725.1 Ophiothrix spiculata | reverse complement strand
CAAACCTGGGATCTTGGCGTTACCAGCGCCACGCTCTATCAACTGAGCTAATGAGTCAGATGGGGAAGATCGGTCGGTTTTATTTCTATAGGACTTTAGTTCTAACCTCTAACTACACTGACATGATTTGACATAACAGAATACCGATAAGCAAAGACAGGACCAGTCAGGTGTAATGAGATACAAAGCAAAGCCAGCGGACAGTGTGTTATGTTTTATGAATAGTCGTTGCCAATTGACTATTGATAGAAACATCTATTGTATAAGCCAAGGACATCAGGCTGATCAGGTGTTGCGCGTGAACCAGAAGGGACTTGTATTTAAAACTCCCGCTACACACTCGATGAAGTGGGGATAATCCATTGAATTCTAGTGGGATATGCAGTTAACTCATGGATATTGACAACTCACTCCCTTGAACTAGCTATGGTGATTAATGTGGCTGTCATATAATCTAGTTGATTAAAGTTAGCGGTTACCGTAACGGTAAACGGTATGTATTTTACAGTAAGGGTACCGTAGACGGTAACCTTAACCTTATTTTCGCAAACTCTCTATAGTGTCAAATTATACCCATATTGTGCAAAATTTAACCCAACCTGCCAACCATGTTCCTTTTTGACTCAACTTTTTTTAGAGTGAATGACGCATCAAATGTGTTACAGCTTTACGCAACAAATTTACTAAAAGTGGAGAATTACTCATTCACAGTGACCTCAAAGCATCATTATTGCTTGTTTATAGATAAGAATCAGAAACATGTTGTACATGTTGTAGATTGACTACAACCCATTTGTGATTTGTTGCAAACCTGATAACGAAAATTTATACCCGGAAAACTACTTGCTTAATTGTACTACATAGTTTAGGGTGTCATCTTCAACGATGTAATTGAAGAAGTACCTACAATGGATTTTAACGATTTCTTAAACCCTAACTGTCCATAATATGTACCATGTTATGAGCATTACTGACCTCATTGGTTTTTAAATAATTATCTTAATACTGATCTTACTATATATGAAATTTCATCTTGTGATATTTGGAAAATTTAAAATGATTTACAATACAATACAATACAATACAATACAATAATGGAATAATTTAAATAGCACCTAAAACCAATGCAATTGTACTATGGCGCTTTGGCAAAAAGCAAAAAGTAAAAAATTATAGGCAAGTTCAAAGAGGTGCGATTTCAAAAGTCTTTTGCAGATGAAAATGGAACCAACATTTCTGATCTGAGGTAGAAGTTGATTCCATCTACGAGGAGCATAGCATGAGAAAGCACGATCGGCAAAGGTGATATGTTGTGTTCTTGGCTGAATGAGTTGAGGTGCAGAAGATATATATTAGATGAAAATTGCATAAAACGTAAATCGGACACATTACATAACACGTAAAGAATCAAATATGATACGAGAGTGTTACTTGGACTAAAAATGGAAGGTTAAAAAAACCACTTGAGGAGGTGAAAATACAAAACACTATAAAGCCAAATTGTAAATTATCTGCATGTAGTGCTAAAGGACAAAATGAATTTACTGGATGCATCTGTCGACGAATCATTGCTTTATCATTATTCACAAATGACGCATCACCCTACGCAACAGACTACTAAAATGGAAAATTACTCATTGTGAGTGACCTGAAAGCATGATTATTACATGTTTATGGAACAGAACATATTACAGATTGACAAGAACCCTGGGGACTAGTAGAACGCCATTTGTGGTTTTGCTGCGTATCTGATAATGAAATTTAATACTGAGAATACTATTTGACGTTCAGGAACTTTCCATTTTACTTTTAGAAGTAAAGAAAATACGGTAACCTATTTGTAATGCTATTTCATAATTCTATTTTTGTTTCATCTGATTTCGTTTCACTTCATTTCATTTCTAGCTTATCTTTTTAGAAACTGTTGTGTAGACATGGAACATATCAGACAAGGATTAAGCCCACCATTTCGTTCTGTTTGAAAGAGGAAAAACACCATTCACAATGCAATCGTTCTGTGGTATAGCTTACACTCTTTAAATACTTTTAAACTCTGTAAATGGACCTCGTTTTCCACTGATTAAACGGAGATTGACGGCGATGAGTAGTAATGGCTGAGCACCTCAGACTAGGTTTTAATGAAAAGTTTTCCTCATAATCATTTGAAATGCCATCCAGTACTGATGCCATCTAGTTCATAGGCCTATCTGAAATAACAGTCTACAAATTCTTGGAACAAGCCTTTCTATATAAATAATGAGGAAAAGCTTATGTGGTTTTATACACCGACAAAGGTGAGCGTATGAAACTGAGTATAACAAATACCGACCTCGTGAATTTTTTGATGACTTCCTTTCGTCTGACTTCCGATATAGATAACACATACTACATGTTTTTCCTTTATGTTTATCTAGGTATTTCCAATGAGTAAAATATTCTTTCCGGTTTATATGCAATGCAAAAATAGTTTGTTTCACTTAGGCCTGTATATATTTCGAAATACACAAACTTGAGAGGAGCATGGTCCGATTGCTTCAACCTTTTCGCAAACGTTTTGAGACTTTGGTTCCAAAATATTGCTCATGTTTTGGGGTGTTTTTTTTCATACCCCATGTGAATTTTCACGGCTGGGTTAAGTTCCGTTTTTGAGGTATATGTGAAAATATGTCTAATTATGGTTGACATAACAAAGGCAACATATAGGCACCTTTGAAATACAAAATCACCCATAAATTCAATACAGGTTGACCGATTCACATGGAATTCGAAACTTAATACTCCTCTTTAGTTATCATCTTTCATATGACATTGAAAACTAAATTTTAAATATAGGACCAAGCTCCTTTAACATTGAATTTTCAGTTTCTTCTGAAAGTAATCATCGACCTAAAGACATGTTCTTTTTATTTCCACCTTTTAACCCTTAACATGTTTATCAAGGCTTACCTTCAATTAACTTTCCATTTGTCGCAACAAATACCATCATAAACGACGCCACCAACATATGGATCATCATATTATTCCAATTATTTCCAAGACAGGCCATCGTTCCAAAAAGTTTGCTCACAATTACGTCAAATGTAATGAACTTATTCCAATATATTCAAAGGAGAATGTTCTGACATTTTATTCCATAAAGTTCGTCTAAAATCTATCTAAATCCAGGGTAGTTACCGACTTTTGACGCTGTAACATTTCTTTAGTTCCATCTTTTAAGCCTAACAAACTTTCAGCACCTTAAGTGTTCGTATGGTGTATACTAAAGAGTGCATAATCTAGAAGTCTACATCGTCCCCCAGTGATCTTCCAATGAAAAACTTATTGAACCCATCATTTTGAAGTATAATCCAGATAGGCTGCAATTGACGTCTTTCAATAATTCCACATTTGGCATTGGAATTCATACACTATAAGCTCAGCTCCGAATGGCTTCTCAGTGCTTCCTTGTCATCAAGCAGCTGATTTGAAAGGCGTTCTACATGTGCTACTACGAAACACATGTTAGGTTTCAGTGGTGGCTACATTTACCATGATTACAGCAGGAAAGCTTGGTTCAGGAAGCAGTTATTTAAGGGTTCCGTGGTGAAGCTTCAAATCACATACATGACTGGCAATTGAGGTGTAATAGGTCCTATACACTGACTAGAAGTTTCCGGATGCAATTAAGGGTTCCATGGTGAAGGTAAAGTTTCAGATCTCACACACATGCATGGTATTTCATGTATACGGTGTAGGCCCTACATTGACTGGAAGTTTCCGGGTGCTGATATTTAAGGCTACCATTCATATGGTGAATAATTCAGATCACACACACATGTATGGCATTTCATTATACGGGATAGACCCTACGTTGACAGATATTTAAGGGTTCCCCATTAGTATGGGGCAGTATTTGGTCTGAATTTGAATTTTTAAATTTAAAATTTAAAAATTGTTACCGTTCAAAACTCCAGGTGGAGGAAAAGGAGTGTTGTACTAATGCGTAGTGTCTTAATGTCAGGACTCCCAACATTTTAAGAAAACAAAATTCATCGACTTTTCCCAGATTTTTCCTTGACGAAATTTCAAAATTCCATGATAATAATTGTTAACGAAAAAATGCAAAAACATGTTACTTTATTTTGCTGTACACTTTTTAATTTAAATTTTAGGGAATCTTAGGGGGAAAAAAAGGTTCTATTAAGAACCCTTTTTTGTCCAACAGGGAAAACCCTTTCGTCTAAAACGTTCTAACAAGACCCTTCGATGCTTCTTTGTAGAACCTTTAAAAAATGCAAGTAGACCATTTAGGCCTAATTTACTTTTAGTCTTCACATAATCTGCAAATGAAAGGAAGAGGAGACAAAGTTAGTCCTTTTAATTATTTAGAGCTACACATGTTTTTGCTTTATTAAAAACATTTTTCCTGTTTTACCAAGAACCTTTGAGGGTTCACTGCATGGTCTTTGCTCAAAAAGGGTTATTGAAGCTGAAGGAACTATTTGGGGGACTAAATAACCCTTTCTGGTCTTTTTTTTTTTTTTTTGGCTCTACAAGAACCAAAGAACCAAAAAATAAAATTTTCAAAAGAGGTTCTTTAGTACCCAAAAAGGTTCTTTCGGCTTGATACCTCTCCGTGGTTGTTAGATTATGCATTTTCGATTTTACCATCTAATCATTTCAGACCTGTTCAGAATCCAATTCCTATTTTTGCAGAATTGACGCAGCATTTAAAACCTATATTCTTGTTTGTGATTCATCATTCGTGTCTCCAAGGGACGTCTGGGTAGGCCTATTTTAGGATAAGAAATTAAATAAGCGACCAAGCCTACAGTATAGGCCTGTCACATTTAATAGTAGTCAAATTTTAAATACATATACTTAATCTTCATATGTTTTCTATATTTCAGATATTAGACATTGCAAGCGAAGTGTTAGAAGTGACATATCACAGGAGGATTCTGTTGTACTATAATTAAAATCAAGTTTAAAATTTTGTAAAAAAATTCTTAAAAATAACTTCTTAATTTACATTTTTCAGAAATCTAGCTTATAAGCAAATTTCGGTTTCAGTTACGAAAATCTGTCAGAGGCCGACTACTTTTAAGACAATGGGTTGGGAGGGTGCGGACGGGTGCGAAACCGCAAATTTGGACCAGGCACCCTATACCTCCAGAAAAAGGGTCACATTATGGCAAATTTTGTCAAGGGGGTGCACCACACCTGAAATGTGACTTGAAATAAAGACTTTTTTTTAAATCAAGGTCATGACAAGAAAATATTACGAAAATAGTTCAAATATAATTTTAAGAGCTAACTGCTTTTGTAGGGCATTTAGAGTTCATCCTAAGAATTGCCAGATAGGCCTAATGCAAATCTAGATGGAATTCAGAAAAAGACCTATATCAAAATTCATGATGAAATTTTGAATTTTCTCTGTATGATTCACAATCTTTTAACTTCAGATTATTTTTATTTTACACAATTTGAAAAGTATACCTGGCCCGGGGGAAAATACGTGCTGCTCAAATGGGTTACTTTCTCACAGGAAATCCTTAGACATGGGTCCCTCCCGGGGGGGGGGGGTTCTTTAAATTTTTTTGGACGGGTATGTGCCTGCCGGACTCCGAAAAACTGACCATCTCTATACCTATTTTTGGCCCAAAAACCCACCCATATCTGTATACCAATTTTAATGGAAAAGCACCCAATTTAAGTAAAATTGGGTGCTTTTTTGCAAATTTTCCCAAAAGCACCCAATTTATCAAAATTGGGTGCTTTCATCTGATATGAAAAACACCCCATTGATATACCAAAATCCTGTAAAAATCACCCCAAAAGGTAGGCACATATATACGTATACCTTGTCAATGTAAGTACCCCCCCCCCCCCATTATTTCCTTCACAACCCACCAATTCATTATTAAAGTTCCCCATACCTACTCCCAAGATACCTAGGAGGTTTTCCTTACAAATAATAGGTTGGTATTACAGGAAACTAATTAATGGGGTGTCTGCCATTTTCTTCTTACCAGAGGCCTTTTCAATTATAGGAAGTTATTAGTGTAGTGCTAGATACTTTGATGATAGGAAGTTTTTTTTAAATATCCAAAAAGTGGGAAATGGGTGTCATATTCAGACAAATATCCGTTTCTTCCCTTCATCTATTAAAAGAATTCCAATGAAACTCTATTTAAAAGAGCTTGGTCCGATTTTTCACAATTTAGTTTTGAATTTCATTTGAAAGATTACTACTAATTTAGCCCTTGTTTCGGGCTGTCAATATTGTTCAATTTAGTGTATACCATGTCTGGTACTCTCTGAATCAAACTAAAATCCCAGTGAAAATCAGCGCTGCGTGCGCTGTCCGGGCTCACTGCTGGGTCCGTGGGAGGTGAGATTAGGGGAACGATACTAGTTCTATACTAATTAAGAGGTCTTGATTTCAAATTTCAGCTGAATCGGTCAAACTGTTTTGATTTTATGGCCAGTTTTGTATTTCAGAGCTGCCTATACATTACTATGTGAAATTAATTATGGTTACCGTAATTAGACACATTTCCACATGTATCTTCATAACAGACCATAACTTAGCCGTGAAATTTCACATAGATTATAAGGAAAATATGAACAATATTTTGGTACCAAAATCTTAAGAAATGTTGAAGCAATCAGACCATGCTCCTTTGAATACACATTGCAAGGTGAAATATTATGGTGCAAAGACCAAAATAGATCTATGCCAAAAGATTATGTGGTGGGGCGATGAAGATAACTTTAACCCTTGACCTTTTTGTTAAATTGGCCAACCCAAAACAACTTAGCACTATTTTCAGTTGTGTAAAATGCCAGTAACTGGAAAATTCTACTGGTTGACTCTGGCTATTTAGACCTTATGGGTAAATGAACGATGCAGGACTCTTGTTGAATCAGTAGGTCATGAGTGAATCAGTAGGTCATGAGCTGGAGCAGTATTGCCTGTGAGTTACCGAATCCACTCGTTTAATTCAACTACCTATTTTCTGAATATACATCGCCTTTAACTTTGAGTTATTTCATACAGACATGCCGAATTTGGCTAAAAGTACTTTGATAATGCTTCAGAAATAGAATTTGATGGTTTGTTGAACTTTTGAAGTACAGAAATATATCAATTCAAAGAATTTGTCAGTCCGAAAACAGTTGAATTGGACGAGTGGATACGGTATATCCTTAGGCGAGGTATGTAATGTAGAATTAGTTTGCTTTGTGGACTTGAGTGCATTGAGTAGCTGTTAGGGACCATTACAAATCTATGTGCTCACAGGTTCAATGCATTGTATCCTTGGCTGCAATAAAAATCTAGTCAAGGTCGAAATGGACGTAAAGAATTCATAAAAGTGGCATAATAATAATAACAATGCCCAGGACCATGACCTTCATCAGTTGAATTCTGGTGCATAAAGTTTATGCTTCTGGCAAATCAATAGGAATAGTACAGTGGAACTTCCGTTAATACAAGATTTTGGGGCCATATGATTTAGATTGCATTATCAGGAGCTTGTATTATCCAACTCATTTATCATGTAAAAGTGATTCTTGAGACTTCAAAATCACCTTGTATTCCCAGGGGGGCACCCAACTTTGGATTTGGTAGGGGTGTGCGGCCCCGATATCCCTAGTCTAGGGAGTGGAATATCGGCTCCGAAAAGGGGGTCTAGAGAACTGAAGTAGCCAAAAAATGACCCTTGAGAACTCTTTTTAGGGGGCTAAATTTGGACTCTAGAAGCAAAGTTTCCGGCCAAATATTGCTTGTAATGGGGGTCTTGGGAAGTAAGTTTCAGAAAATGAGGCTAGGGAACTGACACTTTTGAAAATAGGACTTGTGAACAAAAGATTGTGCTTGAAATGGGGGTCTAGGGAGCGGCAGACAAGGCGTGAAAAGGGGTTTTTGAGGGCAGCACATACCCGTACCACCTTTCTAGGTCAGTGCCCCCCCCCCCTCCCTCGGGCTTGTATTATCAGGGTTTTTGTATTATCAGAGCTCTTATTGATGAGGTTTCACTGTATGGCCATTTTTATCATAACTACATTAATCGTCATGTGAGTGCAAGAAAGTCGTATCTGCATTTTGACACATTTGTGTGTCTCACTGTCCCAGATTTTGTGAAAAACAATATTTTTGAATTTTTTAGATAGTTACTAAACTTTGCAAGTATTCTCATATTTAATTTATGTCATGATTTATTATTTAAAATATTATTTGCAAAAGAAAATGGCGTATCTGCAATCTAAATTTCCCATGTAAGCAAGAAAGTCGTATCTGCGCAGATACGACTTTCTTGCTTACATTGGTGATTATATCAGTTATACAAGAAGTCGTATGTATGCAGATACGACTTTCTTGCTTACATGGGTGATATATCAGTTATACAAGAAAGTCGTATCTGCGCAGATACGACTTTCTTGCTTACATGGGTGATATATCAGTTATACAAGAAAGTCGTATCTGCGCAGATACGACTTTCTTGCTTACATGAGTGATAAAGTACTTATACAAGAAAGATGTATCTGCGTGCAGATACAACTTTCTTGCTTACATGGGTGATATATCAGTTATACAAGAAAGTTATCTGCGCAGATACGACTTTCTTGCTTACATGGGTGATATATCGTTCATACAAGAAAGTCGTATCTGTGCAGATATGACTTCCTTGCATTAAACCTAAAATCAGTCATGCAGAACGCCATTTTATTTTGATTATTACATGGTTAAATATACATCATTTTTACTCAAAACTTTGATAAAATATCCCAAATAACCTATATTTTAAGATTCCAATCAAAATCTCAATTTGGGCTTTCTTGCACTCACATGATGATTTATCCTTTTCAAGGCCACCTAACATGATGAAGAAAACTATCAGAGCAACACTAAGGGCCAAGACATACTACTTATAAGGAGCTACCAAATGCAGGGGTGTGAGAGGCCAGTTGACAAAAACGAGGAAAAGCGTCGTAAAGTCAGGAAAAAGGTCAAAAACGGGCTGAAAATGAATAAAAAAGCTGAAATTTTAACTCAAGAAAATTTTCAAAAACGAGAAAATCAGCTGTAAAGAGGAACTCTCGCACCCCTGCAAATGTTTGATGCCACAAGTCTTTACATTCATTACAGCACTTTTTCTAATCAATAACAGAGGCTTTGTGTTGTAAACCATCAAATGTATGGCATCACATACAAAAAAGTGTGGTGTATTGATTTTTCATCACCAAGCCTCTGTTATTATACGAAAATACATTGGAATTATATACATATTAGATTATAATAAAACAATGACTTGTTGCACCCAGGGTTGCACCAAGTATTTGGTAGCCCATAAGAAGTATGTCCAAACATAAAGCTATTTAAGAATATTCTTAAGTATAATTTTGTAAAGTTACTTCAGAACAAGGAATTTTTGAACATTTTCAACTTGGAAATGATCAAATTTCCCAACTTATGGCCAATATATTTGAATAATTTAAACATTTCTGCCTTTGTCCTAGACAGATGAAGTTGTGGGTAACTGACCTTTGACCTAATATAGTCAAATTAAGATCAGACCTAAAGTTAAGAATATTTTAAATAAAGATAGGAACTTTTCTGTTTCATCTTGAATTTTTCTTAACAAATTTGGAATAGGAATTTCATAAACTGATTATAATTTAACATTTATCATCCAAAGTTGCTTTAGGAAAAGGAACTCATTGTTCTCAAAGTCCTAAGATATTTGTGGATTTATAAATGATTATTGTCCTGCAGACTAAGTTAGGAATATTCTTAAATCTTTATGAAATAGAGCCCTGGTCCATAAACTCAAACTCAACCTTCAGTAGTTAATGGTCACCATATATTGATCAGATTCATCAATGACATCTTTATATTTCTAATTAAAACCTATTTATTAGATCAATACAAAAAGCTGCACAGAATACAAAAATAGAGCTTCTTTGTATAATGCAAGTTACAAAATATTTTGAGTATTTACACACATATAAATATATTGTTATTTAAAAGCATATAAAGTTACATTATTAACAAGCTATTTCCACACACAAAAAAACTAATGGCAATTGAAACATGGTAATATGGAACTTTTTTGGCACACCTGTCATGAATATAGGGAATTTTAATACAACCCAGATTTTGTGGTAAGAAATCCTACAAAAATCAACCTACATGTAACAAACAAGGCATTTGAGTTGCAAATATGTACCTATGTAAATATGTTAGCTGAAATTCAGCGGAAATCCCAATGTTTTCAACATTTTGTATTGAATTAATAAAAAAGCATGGTAATTGCAATACTTATCATTTAAAAGGGGCAAACTCCTCATACGGTACATAAATGGTATGTAAATATATTGAAATTTTACATTTCCATGCTAATTTTTTCTGCAAAAATTTACCTTTGTATTAATTAATTAGAAAGCTGTACATTACTGAAGTAAATCCATTTTTGGTATGCATACTTGTACAATTGTAATACTGGTGAATTTATAGATTAAATTGATACGTACTTGTACCCTTTTAATAGTTGCATAGAGTGTCTTATAAAAACACACATTTTTCTCCATGGTACATCAGGAAAATATGCAATAAATTACAACATAAGCTGGTGACACACATTTATCAACCCTATTACAAAATGTTACAAATGTCATCTTTCTACTGAGTGTTTCACGTGCTCATGAATCAAGGCATTCTATACTATTTGTTATAACAATTGGTAGATTTTAACGGTTTCGCCGTCGGACAAGTTTTGAACTGTCAAGCTTTGTCACATACTAAGTTTAGTTTTGATAAAAACCTATCTATTTCAATATACAAAAAGGTGTACAGAATACAAAAATAGAACTACCTTGTATAATGCAAGTTACACAAAAATTTGAAAATGTACAAATATATAAATATTCTACAGTACAAAAAACTCAAGGAGTTAAAGTGATATAAAAACTATACATTTCTAAAAAAAAATGTTAGGATGTTAGGCTGCGATCATATATAAGTATACGGTACATGGTATATTTGCTTGCACTCATATTTGAAATTGACATGGATTATCCTCATCACTAAACACATGTGTGCCTCCTCAGGAGCGTATTCGCAGCGAATTATGTATACTGTGCAGTGCACATTCTTCTATGTGATCGAAGCCTATAAATGGTAAAATAAGGTAAAAGAGATGACCTTCATATGCAGAGGATTAGATCGTCATGTGAGTGCAAGAAACTCGTATCTGCAATAGCTGCCATTTGTCATAAATTTGGATTGCACATTGTTTAATCTCCAGTCTCGGGTCAGTGGTTCTTGAAATGGTTCTTAGAACCATTTCAAGAACCACTGACATAAGACAGTGACATTTTGAGGGATTATCACATTCTTGTGACAAGCTGTAAAATAAACATAACTTAGGGCAGCCATTGCAGATACGACTTTCTTGCACTCACATGACGAGATTACCCTGTCTCTTTTGAAAAGCAATTGACCAGACTCAAATTTTAAGAAATAAACTTTGCCTGGATGAGAACTTTACCAGGCAAGTATATTAACCCTCTGAACCCGACGAACAGCCGGTATACCGGCTCATCTGTATATGTACCGTATACCTGGGCCAACCGGAAAGTTAAAAAACACAATATAACCCCTAAACTTGCTTTGATTTTAATTTCCCTCGCTTTTCTATTTCATTTTACAGTAGTCTGAATTGTTTCACTAAGCAGCATTCACAAAAGAATACTATTTATGTCGACTAACATATTCAACATTTACGTTGTAGTCTATGGGCGAAGCCATATTTGGTGAAAATTGTGATGGAATTTACTCAAATATGAGGAATTGTTCACCTCTGTCGAGTAAATAAGAGAAAAACGACTCATCAAACATGGGTTCAAAGCTTTATTGAAGTCATCCGATTTAAATAAGACCATTGAAAATGGTAACTACTTGTGCCTGTTGACAAACACATCAAGTTTCGACACGTGACCTGAAAGCCGGTAAACCGGCTCATCGGGTCAGCGGTACAGATACACATGGAATGGCCAGGGTTCAAAGGGTTAAACATAATGACTGCTCTAAGCGCAATCAGGGCTCTGACACCGGCATTTCGCTGGCACTCGATATCGGCAGTCGTACAATGTAAACAATGCAGAGAAAACGCCGGAATACAAAATGGCGACTGACGCACTCATGGGCAAAAAAAGTGGCACCCAGGGGACACTCTGAACTGCACCGTGAAGTCCGTGAAAGCCTTTGACATTTCATTCATGATTGTTAATTTACTACGATGTATTAGAATTGTCCCAAGTCTATGCTATACATTATTTTACGTAAAACGCATTTAGGACTCTCTGAGAGGCGCGAACGCAACACGTGCTAAATCAAAGATGGCGGCGCGCATGTACTGTGTCACTTTATAAATAGGTCTGTCATTTCCCAATCTTATATATTCCCTGGCGCAATGGTGCAGTCGGTAAGATATCTACCCAAGGTGATAGGAGACCTTTCCATAGACCTAAATGCTCAACATATAAGATGGATGGTTATTATAGTAGGTCCACTTTCTCTAGCCATTGAGGGGGGATTTTTGAAGTCTGTGGTGTTTTGAAGTCAGAGATATTTGTTTTGGATAAGGTACTTTTCTTCTGGAAGAGCTCCCTAAAAAAAGTACCTCAGCCCAAAACAAACAAGGATGGTTTCAAACAAGGACTGAATTAAAAGATGGTGCAAAGTTATTGTCCTGCAACTTTTCCTTTAAGTTCTTTTTAATTTTGACCATTTTAATGGTATAGATGATCTTCCTCCACCCAAGTCAAATTCAGACCCATAAATGTAGTCAGTGAAGGAATGTGATTGATCATTTATCAGAGTTTACCCTTAAAAATACTACCACCTGTTAAAAATGCATCTTTCAAAATGAAATAGATGTTTTTTCCATTCTGCATTCATGGTGACTCTAAAACATCATCCAATGCTGAAAAGAACAAGAAAATAATTATAAAAAACAATTATATAGATGCATACCTGCAAATAACACCTTATAATTAGTAAAATACTACAAATCCAGCTGTCACAATCTCCCGAATTTAAAGACGATTATGGTGATTCAATTCCTACCGACATATTTGTTTTTCTCAGTTGATAGATTATAGACACTTCAAAATCTAGCGATACAAAAATGACGGTCAGACAATTTAAGGGCGCTTTGACATAATATGTTATGATGTCATTTAATTTTCTTTTAATCATCAATAACTTCAAAATGTTAGCCTCAGGATATGTGATTTTATTTATTTTTTTATCAATGTTGTGTGAAATAATACAAATCCATCATGTCGAGTAATGAAAATTGCTTTTAACATTTAATTATCCCATGTGATTTCATCATCAGACATATTTTTTTCAGTTAATTTATCATCAAATTGACCATTGGAAATACCATGCCAAAAATAATAGAATGCTGTTGGTAGGAAATACTTGCAAAATCAAAATTTCTTGGTATAGGTAAACACATAAAAAAATTGCTTCACTGAAGGCCTGTTAGCTCAGGAGTACTCCTTGGTATTGTTTTTTTTTTTTTGTCGCTTCTCAGGATTACAACACGTAAATCACAAGTGCGTGCACTGTGTTTGACGTACAAAACAAATATGCATACATCAAGCACATGTTTTGTCACAGCTTTTCATGCCACTTAGCCACAACTGGTTCCATAATACTGCCATCTGTTGACTAGAACCATCACCGTAAGCATCTTTAATTAAAGACCTTTTCTGATTTTAATCAATTTTGATTTTATGAATTCTTGTTCGTTTTTCATTTTTCCAAATCTAAACTTATAAAAAATACCACAATATTCTTTATCTTAAAAACATATTACATATGGCATTTGCTGTTTTGAGTGTGCAACTCAACTATGCTATGAAAAAGAATTTTGAAATAAATCTTACGTTTTGTTGCTAGTAGTGTGTTACCATGACTACAGGCGATAGAGATGATGCTATATGAATTGTCATTGGGTATAGAGACAAGCTGGGGAATGTTGGTGTTTTCTTCAGGTCGCCCTAGCCTGCCTCGGCTGCCTTTGCCCCAGGAATATATACTGTTATCTGGAAATAAAAGACAAAGTGTAAGGTTAAGTAAAGATCAAATTAAATATCAGAGGAAATACAGAATTATTCAATTAAATAATTCACCTATACAAGCATGTATTTTTGATGATTCTAGGTCCTTGATATTAAAAATGAGGTTTGGGTGATATATAGGATTTTATTATAACTTACCATTTGTGAGTGCTACAGTAAACATATCTCCGCAAGCCAAGTCGGTAACCACCGTGTCGGGAGGCAGGGCTGGTATACAGGATATGCGAGGCATCTTGTTTGCAGTTTGACAACCAAGCTGACCATACTGGTTTGAACCTAGTGTTAAACAACGTCCGTTTTCTGAGGATGCAAAGGAAATTTGATAGTTACAAAAAAGTTTGCTCCAACTAGTAATAAAAATGTTGCTTTTGGAGTAATGATCTTTAATTTTCTTTTGATTATTGTAAACCTTCCTCTGTGTTCGAGTATTGTCAAACACAGGGACAATTAAAATCAAAAATAACCAAAAATATTTCATATCAGTCAGAACACCCAACTAAACACAACACCAAAAGTAAGTCCCCCTCTAAACATGATATCCTAACATCATAAGGAAAAACATTTTACCAATAAATTATACCTAGGAATACTTCCATGACTGTTACCCAAGTGCTTTGTGAAAATGAAAGATAAATCATGACTTCATGGCTGAATGAGCTCAAATGGAAACAAAAACTGCCCTATTCAAAATCACAAATCACAATTATTGAGTCTGTAGTTCAGTAACGTGTGTATCCTACACGCACCACCGTCTTCTCATGGCATTTCACTGAACCTGCATATGATGGGACAAGTCATGCAAGTTGTTGTTTGGCATTGATGTGGGGAATACACAGATCTTTTCAGATGGTCCCACAGGTGCTCTAAAAATTAAGATCAGGTGTGTTTGATGGGACCTCTGGCGTAGCTTCCTTATGACTTTCGGGCAAACATCCATTCTTCTAGCCACCTGCTTCACAGGGGTACCAGTCTCTAAAAGACCAATGGCAATGACCTTATCTTGATTAGACAATATGGGCATGATTAAATTCAATAGGCCTGTAGGTAAATCTGTTGGAACAAGGAATGGAACTGTCCACCTCAACCGAGCTCTACCAAGAAGGGATGTGCATGGCTGAGTGACTTTGAATTGATTACACATTAGAGTGACGTGCACTTTGTGGGGATTTTAAAATGTACTCAGCCACAAGGTGCTTTCCCATTACAAGCCATGGATAATCTTTTGTGACTTTAAAAAGGTAGGTTTTTGTCTTCCAGCTGAGCTCATTCAGCCATGAAGCCATGAATATCTTTCATTTTCACAAAGCACTTTGGTAACAGTCATGGAAGTATTCCTAAGTATAATTAATTGGTTAAATGTTTTTCCTTACGATGTTAGGACGTCATGTTGAGAGGGGGACTTACTTTTGGTGTCATGTTTATGAGAAACTGACTAAGAGTGCACTAAACTCTTCCGTACTTGGGACTGATTGAACATGGCCTTCCTCAAATGGTAAAAATCTTCCATGTTAAATACTTAGCCGCAACTGTGTTATGAATATGACAGCGCTGTCGGATTCCAACAACTGTTTAAGATAGAAAATATATCAGTATCAGAAGTTATGAAGATAGTTTGATCCATCTTTATTCTTAAATCAGGGCTCCTATTCATCAGTCAATAATTTTCGCAAAGATTATGAGATTCCAACGATTATGAGAATAAATTGCCTTTGGAAATCTTACATAGGGCCAATGTTTGCAGGTGAGATTACTAACAACTTCACTTAACAGTGCAGATTCATGGTTTAGTAACTATAAGGTCTAGTTTTAAGTCAAATTGAGTCATTAGAGGCTTGAGTCAAATCGAGTCTCCAAGGCAGCAAATCGAGCCAATATGAGTTAATGGTCACAGGTCGAGGTCAGATTATATAAGGTCCACATCATAATTTGATGAAGACCAATGCATTATTATCTTATTACACCATACAGTTAGAGGGGAGATCACATACTCGGTCCCATTGTAGTTCCTGTATGGAGACAAAATTCAGAGTATTCAGGTTTGTCCCGAAGTTGCGTTGAGATTTGTCACATTTGTAGTCTAAACCTCCTGCGTCTGTCTGGCAACTTTATTCCATATATCGTGTGCTGGTTAAATCAAGGCGTACCTAAATGGCACATCTTTGATGAGGTATAAGAATATGTAAAATGACAAATATAAAACCCACTTGTGATCGGTTGAGATTCAGCTTGTCTCGAGTGGACCCAAATACACCTAATTTGAGCCCCATGGCTGACGCCGCCATTACACAGGTCAGTAAAGGAATCTGTGATCTCCATCTCTATATATCTATGTATTATACACTGAAAAATTAAGGGTACTGAATCTGATAATTCTAATTCTCACACACTGGTCACATAACCACCTTTCACCAATGGCGACCGGTGTCTGGTACGCCGAAAGAAGCCGCAACGCCGGTATAACATCTGCATGACACTGGTGGATGCTTGCGAGCTCTTGCGATGCCCATTTGTTCACCGGTCGGTTGCCGGTAGTTGCTAGATCATAAACTAAAGACATCGTATACAAGCTGCCAAGGTTTTAACTCAGAATTAAATTCTTGTGGCATGCTTCCAGTGTCTCTGAGGCTCGCGGACACCGTTCGGTCACCGGTCGGTCACCGACCGGTGTCCAATTGGCGTCCACTATGAATTCTACCCATTAGGAGATTAAATTTTAACTTTATTACAAATCTCTACTTATAACATATGCTTACATAGATGAATAGATTTTGTAAGTCTATCTATTTTACTGACTAACAAATGTTATGTCCTTAGGGGTCGCTTCAAAAACTCAATCGCCGGTTGCCTGCCGGTTCTGGGTGGTTCAACCAGAATAAACAATAGCCAATCACCCAGAACCGACATACAACCAGCGGTTGAATTTTGAAGACGCCTCTTAACTCACCTGTTACTATGCCAGAATGTGAGGTTCCCACGGCAACACATTTGATTGACAGCTGTGGGAGTGGCCAAGAGCGAGCTGGACTAAGACTTAGTGACTGTTCCACTTTTTCCAGAGACTCATCTGCCTGCGAGGTGAGATCTAATCCTAATTTGTTATATCTGGTCAGAGAAATGATTAAAACACATTTTTTGATTCATAGAATATTATATCAAATATTAAAGGAGCATAATCCAATTGTATCAACTTTCTTTTTCAAAGTTTTTGAGATTTTGTTACCAAAATATTGCTCATATTTTTCTTATAATCCATGTGAAATTTTACGGCCAAGTTATGTTCCGTTTTGGAAATACATGTAAAAATGTGCCTAGTTATGGTAAATATTATTAATTTTATACAGTAATGTATAGGTAGCTCTGAAATACAAAACTGCCCATAAATCAAAACAGTTTGACCAATTTAGCTTACATTTGAAACTAAGACCTCCATGGTGGTCATCTTTTATATGACTTGGAAAACTAAATTTTGAAACATCGGACTAAGAATTTTGTTATCTGCATTTTGCCATTTCCAAAATCATTGCAAAATACTATGGATTCATGAATATTCGGATGAAATTTTTATGCTAAAATTCACTTTATGTCACAATTCTAGAATCAAAATACATTTTACACATGCATATTGAATTGAGAGCTAAATGAAATAAATCCTGAAATTCAGTCACCAAATGATTTATACTATATAACAAGACCTCAGACTTAAATTTGTGTACCCTTCATTCACAGGGAAGACAAAGATCAAGTGTTTGAGAGGTACGTATGTTAAAAACAGCAATTTAAATATATTTGGAACTTGTTTGATTATACCAATTTTTTGCTTCTGTGTTATAATTTATAGAGTCTGTTTTTCCTTGACAAGAGCAGGGAGCATTCTAACTGACAAAACAACAAATTTCACTTTGTGAGAGTCTGGGTTTGTATATAAAGCAAACTTAGCCTCAGGGTGCTATTTTAACTAAAAGAAATAAGTAAGTGCATAAACTTCCTTAAGTATGTGAATTTAATACACTAAAAGTTTGCCTTAGTTAAGAGAAACACTTAAAAATTAAGTTTATGGCAAAGTGTGCTTCATGATGTCCCCTCTGGTACTTTGACAGACCAAGTAAGGGAAAAGGCTCTTTGCTGTTCAGACCTAACTATCCCCTCGGCTTTGAATTATACAAACCAATTGCTCCCATAGCATAAGCTTGTCTATCTTTACTTGTCAGAAGCGCAGATCAGTCTAACCCACAGAAAACAGGCTTCACTTTGTGAGGGTCTAGTATTTTGACCGACTGCGGCAAAGAAAAAGGATCTATAGAGGCTGTCAAGACCTAACCCCCAACCTTTTGAATTAAACAAACCAGTTGCTCCCACAGCATAAGAGTCTCTTTTTACTTGTCAAGAGCACAGCGCAACCCGCAAAAAACAGACTCAACTTTGTAAGGGTCTGGTACTTTAACCAACAGTTGAAGGGAAAAAAGACAATTGACTGTTCAAACCTTTAATACCCCCATTCCACCTAGGAATACCAACCTGTTGCTTCCACAACATAAAAGTCTGTTTTTACTTGTCAATAGTAAAGAACAGTCTAACCCACAGAAAACAGATTTCACTTTGTGAGGGTCTGGTACTTTGACGGACTGTGGTGAGGAAAACGGCTCTTGGCTGTCCAGACCTAAGCGCCCTGTAATGCCAAAAATAAATACATAAAAATTATTAAATCTTACAAATGTATGATAATAACTATTCAGGGTACAGTAAAAATAATACAAGATACTGCTGAAACTATTCAAAGGATATATTTTCACGCATTTGCCAGCAATTGTAACTAAGCTGTTTTGCATGTAGAAGATTTCACCGTAGCATGGCAAGCAGGGAATCTTGGCTTAATTCATGGACTCACCAGGTATATTAGGGAGGACGGGTTGGCGTAGCGTTTCTGACCTCGCCTTTCACCGCTGCGACCCGGGTTCGATTCCCGGTCGGACCTAGGTCGTACGTGAATTTGGTTGTCGATCCATACTCGTCCTCGCAGGTTTTCTCCGAGCACTTCGGTTTCCTCCTGCATCTAAAATCGAAAATCCTTTCCAATTTTCTGTCTTTCACACCACGGAGGCGTCCCTTGAATTTAATGCATTTGCAC
>JXSR01S026914.1:75817-86782 GCA_000969725.1 Ophiothrix spiculata | reverse complement strand
TTAAGGAAGGCAAAACCAGACAAGCGTTCGCTTATTAACTATTTATATAAATCAGTAACTATATTCCTTCAACTTGATAATTCTTCTTTAATTATGAACATCAAACCTGTCATCTTGACAAGTTATGTGTCTTGTTTTCATGTAAATTTGTTTTGCCCGAAGAACAAACAAAATCATCAAACACATGCATGCTTCGCTTTGGAAAGAGGGACTAATCTATGTCAATGTTTTGTTTTGTTTCATTTGTTATCACAAGATCCCATCCCTTGCGGTTGTAAACACAAATATAGAAATATAAGATGAACGAAACACACATATAGAAATGTAGGAAGTTCAACAGAGTTTAAATTTGCTCAAGCAAGACACACATAAACATACGGCAAATAACGGCAGAATAATCATGTGGCTAGTAACATTGCCGGGAATGGACTTCTCCGTATAAGGTTTTAGAATATTTACTCTCTCGGTGTACAGAGCTCTTGGCCACATTTTAGAGTTCATTGCAGATTATAGCTTAATACTATATAGGCCTAATACCCCTACCCCGATAAATTGTTGTGACACTTCTGTGCAAGATCTAGTTTAATTTGTTGGATCTATCAGGAACTAGTGGCCGGACAACTGCGAATTATTGATGACTTGTTAAACCCACTCACAAATCTTAGTTCAAATCTTTCGTAAAGTTTCTTATTAAAACAAACGTCATCAATTGGTACTACGATCTTACCCAACAAATGATATCTGTCAATCAGGTATAAGTAGGTAATAGCTTCGTTGATTTTGCTTTCTCTCATGTGCAAACACAAAACAATTGATCCTAATTCACCTTTTTCTTGGTTCCTTTCAGCTCAATGAAATACTAAAATACGATCCATCAAACTCTGGGTTCTAATTTGTTACGTATTTAATCAATTAAAACTGGTGAAAATAAAATTGTTTTGTAAAAAAGAAGTCTAATGCATGAATCGCCATATTGTTGTGTTTGTAATGAGCTGCAACTAAAATTAAGATGAAGTAAAAGAATATTAAAATTATTTCACCAATAAATATCAAAATTCACCAATAAATATCTAATGCAAATAAAAACTTGCACGTTGTCAAAACTTAATAATTTTTCACCTTTGAAAATTTCGATTATAATTTTATACCTCTTCCATTTCCTTAATTATATACAGAATTTCAAGATTTCAATTACATTTACAAGTTACTCGCCACCTTTTTCCGAGAAGCCACACTACCCTGAAAAAAATGACAAAAAACACCAGTCATGACGCCGTTTTTACGATATCATGTCAGATCCGTTTTCAAATCTATTACGTGTAATAATTACAGATTGGTGTGTGTTATTCAACACATCTTTCTTAATTTAAAAGTAAGATGGACACACCATGAGTTGATGAATATAAACCCATAAGACCCAACTTATTGAATTTAAATTGGTTATTGATAAGGCGATCTTTTGACACTCCACTCAATTTCATATATACCTGACGTGTATGTTAATTATCTCGTTTTCCTGAAAGCGTTATGGCATCTTACCGTATTTTAACAAACTGTTAAGGCTACAGTCCCTAAAAACGTCTAGCTCGGCTGAATGTCATGTTTACTGCAAATTTTTACCTACTTACACCTATCGGAATATCACAATTTTTGGCGTACATATTGAATAGTGTCTCTAGTTTATACATGGAATTTTACTAGTGATTTCACGTCCATTATCAAGGTCAAAATGACGCCTAAAGACTACTTCGAAAAAGTTTACCCTTTTTCGCCGAAACCTCATAATTTCATGACGTTCGAACAATTCGACTGGCTTCAAATTTTGACAGATTGTAGGCTTGATATTTCTTATTGAATTACAAACAATATTTTATAAATATGATGAGTTGATTTTGAATGATAATGTAACAAACCCGGGTTGTTTTGCCCGAAAATCCGGACCTAAATTACGACTCTGAGTTTGCCCTGTTTGAGCTGTGAATTGCCTGCTTTAAGTATCTACATTATCAACATTTTGTCTGAAATATACGCATTCGCATAATTTACTTACAAATTGAGCATTCCAATGAGGCAAAAATTGCAATTTTTATGTAAACAAAAGAAAAATACGGCATTCTAATGTTTATGTTTTAGATTTTAGTTCACGATTTCAACGCTGCCTTGATAGCTCAGCGGTAGATCTCTCGCATGACTAACCCCCGCCATAATCCATGGTTCGAGTCCCCGCAAAGGCAGTGGAAACTATTTATATTTTCATGATTGAAAAATAGTTAGCATTCACATTTTCCTGAGCATATGGATTCCTCGTACCCTTAAAGATAATATTTTCGATATGCAAATATCGTCAGTGCCCCAATTTATGGACTTATTTACTTTTTATATAAATTTCGTGTGGTAACATTTGAAATACAATTTTAAAAATCTTGCTTGCACTGTTTAGTCGAAAATTTAACGGCAGAAACTCAACAAATATGTTTTCGACCGCTGAACAACAAAGTCACGAAAACCATACACTATTCCATCCCTACCAAATATTGTCACTTCCATAGCACTTAACTCACACAATTATTTTAGAAGAAATCTTGAATTTTTGTCGAAATTGAGTGCTACTGAACTCTTTTTTTTAACTCCAAAATTACAAATTTAACATTTTAAAAATATGAGAAAATTAATTTCTTTAAGGACCCTTATATTCCACACTGCATTATTCATCATACTATAATTCACGGGACGTTTGTATGTATGTTTGTATGTATATAGGTTTATAACTCCAGAACCCTTGACCCGATCTGGACCAAACTTGGACCATGTATAGCAATTGGCCCTCTGAGTGTTGAAAAAAAGTGTTATCGTTTTTATAAATGCGTTTTCATTTTTAAACTTGGATTGTTTTTTAATTCGCGCTTTTTATTTCAAACATTGTTTTAGTTTTTCTTTGAAGATTTTTTTTTTCAAACTTGTTTTTATTCACAACTTTTTGCGTATTTTTTTGCGTAAGTTTTGTGTTTAATTATTTCAAAAACGTTTTGACCCTTTTGGCTGCCCTTAGAAAAGCAGCAAAAAACGTCGCAACTTTTTTATTGTTTGTTTTTTGCTGTCAATTTTAAAAAGCTGCGCTTAAAAATGGCTTTTGAGTCTAATAATTACATTATGTCTGTTGTTGGTAGTCCAAAAAAATCGTACATTGCAATATTGAAACTCCAGCTACGCCACTCTCCTCTGCTTAGCATGACTTATGTTGTTACAATTTCTTGACCTGTATTAGTTTGTCATCATTAATATTCATTTACCAAAATCGTGTTTTAAATGAATTACGTGTTACCTTCGCAAGTAATACAGCTGTCAATATGGTATCATAGCGTCTAATTTACGGTTTTTGGATCAAGATATGAATACAAATATAATTCTCTCACACGTGGCAGGAAGAATGCTATAGTTGTATTTTGGTTTTACTTAATACAACAAAGTTGTATCGGTTTGCTGATTTTTATCAACATATTCTACACAAATCAAGAACCTAAAAGGAAAGTAAGGCAACTTGATATGGGGAAATATAAAACAATATAGGCGGATTTGGTACATTAAGAATGATTTATACATCAATATTTTGTCATATCTTTACAATAACCACATAAAGTGTCATATATATTTTTGGTATGATTTTAAAAAAACGTGTGTTTTTTTTAAGAAATCAAGTGCAAATAAATGCACAACTTTTTCTCATTTATACGATAATATTGAATGCAGGACTTTTTCTCATTTATTTGCATAAAGTTTTTCCCATATTATTGCAAACAATATACAGCAACCGTACACGTCGAAAACCAAATTCAATAACGTATAAACTGTTCTTTTTCAAAAAGTTTTGCCTTTCAGAATAGAGTTTTACACTTGGGAAATCAGCCAGTACTTGAGTCCTATGCAAATGAGCTTTAATTTTTCGATCTGGAAAACTTGGTCGCGATAACTTTTTTTTCTTGGCGTTACCTGTCGGATAATTTGGACTTTAAACCCCTATAATCATAAGGGGGTTAAAGCAAATAGAAGATGAAGATATAGATACAAATACTTAGAGTTTTTTTCAATTTTTTCAATGAGATATGTCTATATTTGTCTGGTAGGAATAAAAATTCTTTATTCCTATTACATTTTAAACAAAATTATCGATTTTAAGTCTTTAAAAACGCGAGGTAACATCTTGTTTTTCCACATTACATGTTTAATGTCTGGTAAAATATGGCACAAATGCACGTCAAACCTCATATTCATGAAATTTGAAATATACTGTATTATAAGATTCGTCAATGTAGTAGGCAACAAAATTAACCAAACATAATACAAAAACTATAAAGGATTCATGCACCAAATGTATTAATATACAGTGATTTGGTCTTAATCAATCATTGTTCACAACGTTGTAGAATACAAAGGATATGCTATATAATGGATCGTGTAACTGAGTCTGATTGCTTGTTGCAAGTATACTCTATAAACCTTATGTTGCATAAGAATTATAGAGTATACTTTGAAATGGTGTCCAACACCGCTGATATCAGCTCACTCGTGCCCGACACAGTTTTGATGCTAAGCCACCCTACTTTTCGTTGTAAAAGTTTGGCATTTATAAAATATACCTTTATATATCTATGAAGAAGAAGAATTTCAATTTTGAATTTGCCGTACAACATCGCGTTTGAATGAGTCTCGTATTTAAACAAGTGACGGTAAGGTAAATCTTTTCATCCTTTTGTGACTGTCGTATGATTTATTATCATAATCTGATATGAATTCAAGGGGGCATTGTTTATTGTTTTTAGCAGTACTCTAAATATAGAGGGCTGACTGACTGCCTTTTTAACAGAAAACAGCTGAAGTGATAAACACCTCAGACTATCCATAAATATACTTTCCCCGATATAAAACTGAATCGTGATGATAATAAAATCAGCATTGACAGCTAAGTTTAAGCCATATAACCTAGGCTCTATAGACGGTGGTTTGTGGTTCCATCGATAACACTTCCCACAGTTGTCATTGGAATGCACTAGTTATTGGTACGGGGTACTGGCACAGAGTAACAGAGATGACACTGAGCTAAAAACATGGCCCCAATTAGCGTAACGTGTAACGTAATTTGTTGAAAAAAATAAGGTCACAAAATGAAGAATGCTGCACATCTTGTACCTGATTAAGCGTAACACACATCAAGGACGATGTCAGGATTTATCGATATTTGAGCAGGATTATTCTCTGTGTGTCCTCGTTTTTGTCCACATATTACGTTACACGTTACGCTAATTGGAGCCACTGATCAGAAACGTTAACCAGCGACAAATTGAGAAATAATAATCAAATGAGCTATGAATAAAAGTATATGGGGATAAAGTGTCAGGGGCCTGGTACTAGCTACTATTATTGGTAGTTGCATCCCACGATAGGTGTTCAGAGGGCCTATCAACACAGTTGTCTGGCTATCGCGGTGGTATTTATTTGGACGATTTGGGAGATGTAAAGATAAAATGAAGACGGCAAGTTTTTACCTTGTTAAAATTTTAAAAATATACAACTGGATAGCTTATAATATAACATTTAAAAGAGATTTTTGGTTTAGTAGAATTATTAAAAAGCTAGCAAATAAATCGCCCCTCTACGGTTTCTCTACACTGTTTTCAGCTGCTCATTGGGGGTAAAGAGTGTGCATAAGTGTTGTTTCTATTAAATTTTACACAAGAATTCTTAATTTTGTTAGTTTGAGTAAAATGTAATCCAGTTTTCAGAAGTTTCAAAAAATTGTCGCAAAATTTGACTTTATAAATCAACAACCCAGTATTGAAACTCTACTACGCCATTGTATATTTTAGCTCTTTATTCCACATCCACCAAACTTGTACCATGAATATGGAAATAGCTTGTATTTTGCGAACTCTTCTTTCTCGGCTGAAATACAAACCATGCAGGACGTGTAGTTTGCCAATCGTCAAATATTAATATATACCGTAATATTATTCAAGGTACCGTACACAGGTATTATTTCGTGGCGTGCTTAATTGATTATATAAACAATGCAATTATCGTTGGCGAGATGTAATGACAAAGAAATACGGCAGTTTTAATTAAATTTTGCGTTTTATATAGTTGTTTCGATGTTCTCATTTTGGTGCTATTAGTGAAGAAAAAACGCTTTGTACTCATTATAAAATTGCTCTCACACGTTCTTATCTATTTCAAAAATATGCTAACTACTAAAACGAACACCTTAATCGATGCATGTTATTGATGATTTTAGCCTGTTGATCATGCAGCGTAAATTACCTAAAATAACTGATGAGCATTCAGAGTAAACATCATAAATATCATATCAGAAATGGATTTTGTTTTTCATGTGTCGTTGACTTCCGGAATATTTTATGGTAAGCATGGCAATTCTTGCAGCTGGCTCTTCTGGAAGACGCAGCTCACGGCTCAAACTTTTCCATTGGAGTCTATCAAGCATTTTTTATGTATTTATGTGAAACTGAGCAAATCACATGATTAGGTAGGTGTGAAATGCGGTCACCTACTATGTGCTAATTGTCTCAGCTTTTCTGCATTATCTTTGAACATTACTTTTCATGGATAATTTAATCGTGGATATAAAACTAATTGTTCCAGGAATATACATAATATTGGGGATTAAGCTCACTCTCTTTGTATGTTGGTTGGTATTAATCATAAAGATTATGATTATGATAATGGTAATTATAAATGTCATTTATCACATTCACATCTCATATTTTCATATGTCTATCATTAGTATTGTGTACAGTAGTAGCGGGATATACAGCCTAGAGGCCACATTTTTTCCGTTGCGCAGCGCAGGATGGGGGAAGACCACAGTGACTGTCTTCATGTTTTGAGTAGTAGTTTTCTGATTTCGTAACTATAAACTATGTTTCGGTTTGTCAACAAATATACATTTTGTCAGTTCAAATGTTCTATCCGTGCATAACGATGCATTTTGTAATCCGTAGTAAAATATTTTGTTAACCCATTACTTATTCTATTCACTGGAGTCAATAAGTATAGATAATCCCCACTTGAGAAATTGCAATCCTTGACAGTCCTTTTGTGTTTGCAAAATATAAAGCATAACTAAAAATCTCTAGGCGTTATGCTTTTCGTCGAAGACAATAGCCTATCCTATACTTTTATTGACAGGCCTCTTTTGTGAGGTAAAATTAATTCGATACTTCTATTGTCACTTACGATTTAGTTAACAAAATCCTTTGTCCTTTAATGAGATAACGGACAGAACATTTGAACTAGCTAAATGGATAATAATGTTGTTTGGGTAATCAATTTTCGGATTCATGGTAACCAAATCACTGCGTATGGATATATTTTATGCATGATTTTGGTATTATTTTGTCTAATTTTGTTGCTCCTACATGGACAAACCCCAGTGAGCACAAGTTAATTTGAATATTCAGCAAAAGTGGGTACGTTGTTATGAAATTCGAAAATACGGACCAATATTTTCCTCGTATGGATATCCATGTGCTTTAAATTGGCTGCTTTGTACTTCAAAGTTTATACCTTCAAAGAGTATACCTGTGGTAAGATTCAGCCTCGCTCATCTTTGTAGGATTACAAAATGATAGTGTTGATTATCTGTATCTCTTTCAGCAGTCGCGGGTGCAGCAACAACATGCGTTGTTAAAAAACAGCCAGATCCTTCAAACAATTTCCGCATGCGATGGGTTTTACAATCGAAGAAATACGCCCGCTGTAAATGCACAACAATTCAATTTGAGAAGCAAGATGAGTATTGTGGAAGGAAACCAACAGATTTACCCAACAGAGTATATTTCATATCAGTCCCACAAGCACTGGATTTCTTTTACACTGATGAGCCACGTGACCTTGTTAACGCGCCATCCACGAAGGAATTAATGTCTCTGCTTCAGTGTGTTGGTAATTATAGAAACAGACTAAACAGTCATGACGAAATTTTGTAAAATAGCATCATTTAGAAGGCAAATAAAATTCATCGAATGAGACCACTTGAATTACTTTTTTTTTTGACAAAGAGTTCGAGCCTGGTTCGAGAGTTGAGCTCCATAAGGCCGTTTTTGGACGTAAGTCATTAAGTGGTCATATTTTTTGTTTCACACAAAACCATTGGTAAGACCATGCCAATTTGTATTCAACGGATCGTAACTCTGAATATATACACTTAAAACCTACAAAGTTAGACTTTCCGAGGATTTCAATTTTGCCTGAATAAGTCTAATTTGTAGGAATTATACAGGGTGCAAAATAAAATAAAAGTGCATTTTGGTCAACCAATTTGGCATAATCAGATTTTGTTGGGGAAAGATGTATCCAGTTGACACAAACATCACTTGAAGGATGTAATGATAGCCTTTCATAAAATTCATTTAGTGACCAATTTCACTGTGGTCAAAATAAAGTTGAGGATGTTCAAAATCTATGAATCGACTCAATTTTTTTTGGTACATTTATCGGTCAAAAGATTTTTCATGTATACACTACCGAAAAATTAATCACATAATTGGATTACTCGCCAAATTTCCTTTTGAAAAATGTATAACTTTTACCATTTACGTCGACTCAGTCAAAAGATATGTCGTTTAAATTGCATGTTTTGTACAGTAATGAATAGGAATATTACCCACATATAAACCATTATTAAACAACAAAATTTGGATGACTTGTCAATACTCGATACATGCTTTAGCATTATTATCTCATTGAAGTATATTCAAAAAATTATGATCCCAACATTTTTATTTTTAAGAATACAAGTGTTTATAAATCATCACTTTCTTACACTTTTGCATGTAACACTATGCGCGCCGCCTCCACCGTCGCCGCCTCCACCCGATCCGTCTTGTTCCCTAATTGTTTTTTTCAAGTATACCTGCATTAGGCCAAACAAATTTGTCTCAGAAAGCCGCGCGCATTGCTATGTGAATGTGAATTTAGCGCGTAGACATACGCGCTGGCCCTCTTTTTATTTATTTTTCTCGATAGTAAGCCAGCGATCGACCACCGTGGTAAATAATTTTATTCTCAATTCAAGCGAAATTTATTTATTTATAACTATTTTGTTTCGTACTTTCGTGTTATACGTGTTGAGTGATTGTGGCGGTCAATTCACACCCGTAAGTTGGGTTATTAAAATTTTAGAGCTTAAAAAAAAGAATCCCGCATACCGCATAGCAATTTTTCTAAAAAAAATAAAAAATCGCATAGCGCATAGCGTTTTTGCGAATGGTTTCTGAGACAAACCTTTTTTTTTTTCTTTGGCCTTAATCAAAATCATGAGAAGTTCACTTTTTATACATAAATAGAGTATATATATACCTTTCATATGATACCAAACTTTTCCAAATACGTGAAGAAGTTTTAGCAAAAATGCATATTTTCTACAATTTTTTTAGGGTAATATGTAACAGATCCATGATATTTGAGTGACCTATTTGTGCCGCAAGGTCTTTTGCGTAACAAGAATCCACAAGTCAAAAGAGTTCAAGACCGGGTGGTTTAATCCAGATGAATGACACACACTAATATTCAATCGGCCAAAATAATATGACGTCAACGTAGCGATATATTCTATTTCAGAGCCATTTCCGGATTAAGCCGATCATTGACGACCGCACCAGATGAATTCTTGAGCTTCCGATTGTGTTATAGTGTAAAACGAAGACTATCCACTCCTACAGACAGTAAAAACACATTTTACTGAACATAAATATCTGTTCAGATGCGAAATTAATTGCAATTTGGATGAATTCTGGCTCCTGAAAATGTGGGTAGTTTGAATATTTTTTATTTTCATACCAAATGAAACAAAGAGACACGTAATTTGAAACTAAAATATTATTTTTTGGCTAGTTTTGTCATACAATCCGCTAGTTTTCTAGTGTGCATTAAATATCAATACAGACAACTGTCATAGTGAGAAGTTCCAACTTATCTCTGAATTTGCCAACTTCAGAGATAAAAAACGGGTATTTTATCGTATTTAGTCGGATTTCCACACAATATTACCATTTCTGACCTAGGCCAGGGCGATATCACGCCTTCACCATGTTTACGGTACTGAATGAGCAATTCCCATCAAATTAAGGAATAATATTATTTCTTTTAAGTTAGCGTCATTTTTCAGATATTTCTAACTCTAAAACTGTGTTTTAATAATGTTTAAAATTATTTGGAGATAAAAAAGAAACAATTATTTTTTTCGAAAGAGTACCATGCCGGCTCGAACCAACGCCAAAAAGCATAGTTTAGATTTCTAGTCCAACGCCTTAACCACAATACCACTGAAGCATCTGATAAGCGGGGTGACATTTTCGTATTTATCCATTTGATTGTTAACCGATTATCACATTTGTAATATGGATTGCATCATTTCGCCCATGTGCAAATTAGGTCATGGGTCGAATCTGCAATATGCACTGTAGGCTAGATTCACTAGTCGCCTAATGGGGTCCCCCCTCATTTCCTGTTGTTTGGGCAATCACCAACACAGTAAAGAACGTGTGGCGCAGACTTTGTAAGACTGATGGACTGAGCCTATATTCGTTGTTTCTCCATTTTACTCCAGTAAACAATAGGAGTATTTTGGCACGCTATCAATAGCCAAATTTCGCTGTGTGACATGATTCATCTTCAAAGTACTATCAAGACCTGTTTCCAGATGAATGATCTAATTACATCAGTCAACTTCAAAGTATCATCGAGACCTCAGTATAATCGTAAGGACCCTGTTAATGAGCTCATTATCCGAATTCTGTAGTCCAAGTCTCGCCAAACGAGAAAAAAATGGTCGTGAGATTTCGGTTTTTTTAAACGTGACAATGCTGGCGTTGAACCCTTATTATCTGAAAACGTCAAAACGGTGAAAGCAAATGCAAAATGGAACGGGGGTATGAAAATTTGGAGTTTTTCCAA